>JAHIAM010001888.1:0-37200 GCA_021605205.1 Aegilops longissima
ACCGCTTCTGATGTTATCGAGGTGGACTATGGTGGAGGGCACGCTGCACGGCTAAAGAGATCAATGATCAGCTGTTTTTTGTCTAGGGTGCCCCCTGCCCCGTATATAAAGGAGCAAGAGTGCGGCGGCCGAGGGAGGCGGCGCGGGAGAGTCCTACTCCCTAGCAGGTGGAGTCTCCCCCTTTTCCATGTTGGACCGGGAGAGGGGGAAGAGGTGGAGGGGAGGAAGGAAGGGGCGCCCCCTCTCCTTGTCCTATTCAGGACTAGGGGGGAGGCGGCGGCCTGCCTGGCCTCCTCTCCTCTCTTCCACCAAGGCCCACTAAGGCCCATTAAGTTCCGGGGGTTCGGTAACCTCCGGTACTCGGTAAAATCCGATTTCACCGGAACACTTCGATATCAAACATAGGCTTCCAATATATCAATCTTCATGTATAGACCATTTGAGACTCCTCGTCATGTCCATGATCACATCCGGGACTCGAACAACCTTGGTACATCAAAACATATAAACTCATAATATAACTATCGCCATAGCGTTAAGCGTGCGGACCTCTGAGTTCGAGAACTATGTAGACATGACCGAGACCGTCTCGGTCAATAACAAATAAGCGGAACCTGGATGCTCATATTGGCTCCCATATTCTCACGAAGATCTTTATCGGTCGGACCGCATAACAACATCGTTATTCCCTTTGTCATCGGCATGTTACTTGCACGAGATTGATCGTCGGTATCTCAATACCTAGTTCAATCTCGTTACCGGCAAGTCTCTTTACTCGTTAAGTAATACACCATCCATAACTAACTCATTAGTTGCAATGCTTACTGAGCTTAAGTGATGTGTATTCTTGAGAGAACCGAAGATACCTCTCCAACAATCGGAGTGAAAAATCCTAATCTTGAAATCGCCAACCCAACATGTACCTTTGGAGACACAGTAGAGCACCTTTATAATCACCCGATTCGTTGTGACGTTTGGTAGCACACAAAGTGTTCCTCCAGTGGCAGGAGTTGCATAATCTCATAGTCATAGGAACATGTATAAGTCATGAAGAAAGCAATAGCAACATACTAAGCGATCGTGTGCTAAACTAACGGAATGGGTCGTGTCAATCACATCATTCTCTAATGATGTGATCCCGTTAATCAAATGACAACTCATGTCTATGGCTAGGAAACATAACCATCTTTGATCAGCGAGCTAGTTAAGTAGAGGCATACTAGTGACAATCATTTTGTCTATGTATTCACACATGTATTATGTTTCCGGTTAATACAATTCTAGCATGAATAATAAACATTTATCATGATATAAGGAAATAAATAATAACTTTATTATTGCCTCTAGGGCATATTTCCTTGATCTCCCACTTGCACTAGAGTCAATAATCTAGATTACGGTAATGATTCTAACACCCATGGATCCTTGGTGTTGATCATGTTTTGCTTTCGTGGAAGAAGCTTAGTCAGTCATGCTGCAACATTTAGATCCGTATGTATCTTCACAAATTTCTATGTCTCCCACAGGACTAGATCTCGGATGGGATTGAGCGTCTCTTGATGTGATTGGTTCTCTTGTGAAATCTGGATTCCTTCGCCAAGGCAATTGCACGATATTGTCACAAAAGATTTTCAATGGACCCGATGCACTAGGTATGACACCTAGATGGGATATGAACTCCTTCATCCGGACTCCTTCATTTGCTTCTTCGAAGCAGTTATGTACTCCGCTTCACCGTAGATCCCGCCAAGGCAGCTTTGTTTAGAAGCTGCACCAAGCGGCGGCTCCACCGTTCAATGTAAACCGTATCCGGTTTGCGATTTTGAATCGTGGGATCGATGTCAAAGCTTACATCAACGTAACCATTTCGATGAGCTCTTTATCACCTCCATAAGCGATAAACATATCCTTAGTCCTTTTCGGTATTTACGGATGTTCTTGACGCTGTCCGATGATCCACTCTGGATTACTTTGGTACCTCCTGCTAGACTTAAAGGAAGGCACACATCAGGTGCGGTACACAACATTGCATACATGATTGAGCCTATGGCTGAAGCATAGGGAACATCTTTCATCTTCTCTCTATCTTCTGCAGTGGTCGAGCATTGAGTCTTACTCAACTTCACACCTTGTAACACAGGCGAGAACCCTTTCTTTGCTTGATCCATTTTGAACTTCTTCAAAACTTTGTCAAGGTATGTGCTTTGTGAAAGTCCAGTTAAGCGTATTGATCTATCTCTATAGATCTTGATGCCTAATATGGAAGCAGCTTCACCAAGGTCTTTCATTAAAAAACCCTTATTCAAGTATCCCTTTATGCTATCCGAAATTATATATCATTTCCAATCAGCAATATATCATCCACATATAATATCGAAATGCTCTGAGCTCCCTCACTTTCTTGTAAATCTGAGCTTCTCCAAAAGTCATACAAAACCAAATCTTTGATCACACTATCAAGCGTTTATTCTAACTCCGAGAGGCTTGCACTAGTCCATAAATGGATCGCTGGAGCTTGCACACTTTGTTAGCTCCCTTTGGATCGACAAAACCTTCGGTTGCATCATATACAACTCTTCTTCGAAATCCATTCAGGAATGCAGTTTTGACATCCATTTGCCAAATTTCATAATCATAAAATCGACGGCAATTGCTAACATGATTCGGACGGACTTAAGCATCCCTACGGGTGAGAAGGTCTCATCGTAGTCAATCCCTTGAACTTGTGAAAACCTTTACGCAACAAGTCGAGCTTTGTGAAACGATAACATTACCGTCGTCGTCGGTCTTCTTCTTGAACATCCATTTATTCTCAATTGCTTGCCGATCATTGGGCAAGTCAACCAAAATCCACACTTTGTTCTCATACATGGATCAGATCTCGATTTCATGGCCTCAAGCCATTTTGCGGAATCTGGGCTCACCATCGCTTCTTCATAGTTAATGGAGTTCGTCATGGTCTAGTAACATAACTTCCAAAACAGGATTACCGTACCACTCAGTGCGGATCTTACTCTGGTTGACCTCGAGGTTGATTAACAACTTGATCTGAAGTTCCATGATCATCATCATTAACTTCCTCACTAATTGGTGTAGGTGTCGCGAAACCGGTTTCTGCGACGAACTACTTTCAATAAGGGAGTAGATACAGTTACCTCATCAATTTCTACTTTCCTCCCTCACTTCTTTCGAGAGAAACTTCTTCTCTAGAAAAACTCTGAATTAGCAACAAAAGTCTTGCCTTGGTTTGTGATAGAAGGTGTACCAATGATCTCCTTTGGGTATCCTATGAAGACACATTTCTCCGATTTGGGTTCGAGCTTATCGGGTTGAAGCTTTTCACATAAGCATCGCAGCACCAAACTTTAAGGCGACAAATTTGGTTTCTTGCCAAACCACGGTTCATAAAGGCGTCGTCTCAACAGATTTTGATGGTTCATAATCAAGTGGTTCCAAAGTCCATCGATCGGAGTTTCTTCATAAACTTTACCTGATATGGTATCGGTGTTACAGGGCAGGGTCCACAGACTTGCACTGCGGCTGCTGGCGTGGCTTGGAGGAGGCCCAGCAGGGCCGTCTTCATCAACACAAGCTCAAGACCCTCGCGAGGGCCAAGCCTCATGAGGCGGGCGACAAGGAGCTTCCTCGGGCACGGCCTCGTCAGGCTGGCTCATGAGGCGGAGAGTTCAAGGCGGGTACCTCGCGAGGTGCCCATGACCTAAGCCATGGCGACCAAGAGGCGCCCGATCGAGGCGTAGCCCTGGCGTCCTCCTTTCCTCTTTGGTGCAAAGGGAGCAAGCGCGTGGCGAGAGCATCAAGCAAAGGCGTCCGTTTGGTGCAACAAGACCAAGACCAGCCCAGCAGTTTGGAAGGATCATCGTGGTGCCCAGCGGCGTCATCACGAGCCTTTGGCGGCGAGGACCAACTTTAGTTAGGATAAGTGTACCCGCTGTTCCCCTTCAAAATGGCCAATTGTTGGCGCCCTTCCCGCTCAATATTTGGGAAGAGGCCGGGGCCTTCGCCTATAAATAGGAGCAGCCACACTCGGAGTGGGGGATGCAGGAGACACATCTTAGAGAAGGATAGAGACCGATCCTCAAGCTAGAGTGGTTGAACACCACCTAGCAGTTCATCACACCCGCCAAGAACAGACCCTCATGAGGCTGTTCTTCCTGTGTGTCCTCATCAGCCAAGAGGCAATCCACCACACCACACCTTTGGGTAGGGTATTACACCACGATGGTGGCCCGAACGATATAAATCTTGTGTCTCTTGTGCTGTTCATTGAGTAGTTTAGGTCCCTGCGATTGGCCGAGTGCGAGGCGGTGGAAGGTTGGATCTCCTTGCGCCCGGTGTTGAACCTTAAGGGTGCGGAACCCGAAATCCGACATTTGGCGCACCGGTAAAGTGCGCCGGAATCTGCTTCGTCGCCTCGTTCTTCCCGCCCACCGCAACCATATCGGCGCCCGTCGAGCCGCGCCAGCCGAGCCGCCCTCGCCTCCCATGTCGCCCAGACAGCTCCCATCGGCGGCGCCCTCGTGCGTTCCCCCCGCTGCCCGTCCGCGCCGCCACCGGCCCGGCGAGAAACGGCAACAAGCATCGTCCCGGCACCCGTCCATGGCGGGGCCGCCGCCGCCATGCCGCCGCTCACCCCGCTGGTTCTTCGTCACCTTGGCGCCTTGCATGAAACCAGGCTGCACTCATCGCGGCAAGCGAGCTCTGCGCTACCGCTTTGTCGATAGCGTCTCGAAGAATAGCTCGACCGAAGTCGCCCGAGCTTCGTCCGCTGCGAGGCGCCCCAGCGCCGTCCGTCTCGCTACCGCACCCGCCCTTGGTGATGGAACTCCAGGCGCCTCAGCCGCCTCCTCCTCAAGCGCCCTGGCCCCAAAGCGCTTGACCTCTGGCGGAACCCGTTCCGCCCGAGCATGCAGTAGCAAGCAAGCTGTCAAGTTCCTCGCCCACAAGAAGCTGCCCGGCGCTTCCGCTCCGGCACATCAAGACCCTGCGCTGCCCCGGCCCGGCGGGAGAGCCATGAGACCAAGCTCTCGCCGTCCAGAGGCCCCAGCCAGCCACGGCGGGCTGCAGCGCCTTCACCTCTGAGGCTGCTTGGCGTCGCGTCGCCCGCCAAGTTCAAGCAGACCGGCCTCCTCGCTCTGACCAGCACGGTGACCCTATGGAGTTCCTCAGCTCTCTGAGCTGGGCATCGAAGCTGCTTAGCGGGGATGAAAAGGTCATGGCGAACTGGTTTCCCATGGCGCTCAGGGCGGAGCCCTTTTGGCTCTGAATCGGCCCCGAGCACGATCTCTTCACAGGCCAAGATCTTTCCAGCTTCATCGCCAACTTCCAGGTACTCGCGACCGGCCACCGCCCGTGGCGACATCGCCCGAATCAAAGCAGCGGAAACCTGCAAAAGTACATCAACGCTTCAACAACAGCGCCTCAAGATCCCCGGTGGCGGAGGAGGCCATCATCTGCCTTCTCCGGCGGCGTGCGCGGCGTCAAGATGAAGGAGGAGCTGGCGATGCATGAAGACCAAGTGTGCGGGGCTGAGGAGGCGCCTCTCCCTCCTCGAGCTGCCTGCGAGATCCGAAGAAAAAAAGTCAAGGCCAGGGCGTGAAAGCGCAAGGGGCTGCCATACTGGGGCGAACAAGACACCAAGCGAGGAAGAGATCAGCCAGAGTCCTCCAAGGGCAGCGATCTGCGTGTACCACGACCTCCACCCACAACACCAATTAATGCAGGGAGCTCCGGGCGTGCTTGTGAAGGAAGGGTCGGCGGGGCCCCGGCCTTGGCCAGCGACCAAGACTCTGACGAATGAAAGGAAGGAATGCGGGCCATTTGGGAAGACCGCGGCCAGCGCCAAAGGTGGCGCGACCAACCTCGCGAGGACCATTGGCAAGACCCACCTCGCGGGAGGCTGGAGGATCAGCCTCGCGAGATCGTCCATGAGGCATGAGCCTCCCTCGCTGCCGCCACCGCCAAGAAGGTGAGGCCGTCATCGGGATGGGGGCTGGGGCTTCCGGGAACCACGTGCGATCGCTTTGCATCTGGGCGGAGCTCAAGCCTGACCTCTCGGCGCATCTTCAAGCAGTTAAGCCCGAAGTGAATGCATTCCTCCCCAAGCTCGAGCCCCGCGCCCTCTCGGGTGGTGGCGTGCGCCATCACATTCAGCTCGGTGGATCAGCTCAAGTCTTAGCCACGGCGGAGTTCTCCCGATGCTTTGTTCCCCAATCATCGACAGCGTGCTGGTCACCAAGACCCTCATCGGCCGGCGGGCAGGGCTCAACATCCTGTCCGTGGAGACATTCAACAATCTTCAAGTGCCTTACGATCGGCTTCAGCCAAGCAAGCCTTTCTCAAAGGTCACCAAGCGGCTCCACAGTCCCGATCGGGCAGGTCCGCTTTCTGTCACTTTTGGGGCTACATAACAACTACCACACGAGCTCATCGACTTGCGTCGCCCACATTACTTTGCCGTACCTAGCGCCATCCTCGGGTACCCAGCGTTGGCCAAATTCATGGCCGTAACCCACCATGGCTACGCGTCCTCAAGATGCCGAGGAAGCGGCGGGGTCATCCACGGTGCCACTGTGAAGAAGAGGCGCGCAGTGTGCTCCACAGGCGAGCCTTTCGAGCCGCCTCGCTGAAGACCAGACCACAGCAGCGGGAGGCCTCGAGGCCGCACCAAGAAGAAGAAGACATCGGCCGGCCCGGCTCCTCAAGAGGCAGGCCCCTCGGGGAACCCTTGCACGGGCGAGAACCTCCTTCCATCGCATAGGAAGCGCGCCGGCGCCCTCCTCGGCAGGGCTGAGGCTCTCCACGGAGGGCCGCATGACCTCGCCAAGGTCTCGAGGGGCGCTTGGGCACCACATGGGCGTGCTTGAGCACGTTTCCATAGCGAGGAGCAAGGCAAGGAGGTGGGACCCTCGGGAGTTCGTCGGCAAGGCCATTCAGGAGCTCTGAGTCAAGGGTCATGAGGGCAGAGGCTGCCTGCTGTTGTGGCCCCCCATCCAGGGCGAGGATGGTGGGCTCTGCGTCTGCATCGACATACCAGGGCTCAGCAGGCAGCGTCTCAAGCGCCTCGGCCCTCGCAAGTGGGGCGTTGCGAGGTCCATACAACTACGTCTGCATGCCTTATGGCCTTAAGCCAGCAGCTGTGCACCAGCGTCTCATGAGGCCATCTGGAGGCTCAAGAGGTTGGGCGCGCGCAGCAGCAGCGGAGATGGAGATGGCCGCGGAGCCGCCCGGCCTCCGGACCCTCCGAGGCCCACAGGCTGGGGGCTCGTGGTCGGCTCCCACAGCCCACAGTCTGGTACACCAACACCTTAGTCCTCGATATCACCGGTGACATCTTTAAGTTTTATTTCCAGCTAGGGCGCCTTGAGGCGCATTATTCCCGAGCGCGTGGGTCGTCCTGCGGCATGTATGCCTTTATTTCATGTCATTAGCTTATCACTGTTGGGGCGCCCTGGGCTGCATCATCCCCAAACGCTCGAGGCATGTCCCAACAGCATGTATCCTTCTTGCGCTTTCCTTAGGATTATGCTCTCGTTCCACCATGCTTGTTATTTGGTGCCTTTTCATGGGTGTTGAGAATCTTGCGTTAAAGGGGGTGCACGAGCATCGCGACTCAGGGCTCCTACCGGCTCTCCGGCCCTCACCCTCTGGTCTTGTCCATGGCATAACCCTGGCTTGCCGGTGACAGCTAAGACCAGCCAGAGCGGGACAGGGCGTGAATTTCGTCATCTAACCCAACTTACAGCGTTAAAGGGGCGCTGAGCATCGCGACTGAGGGCTCCTACCGGCTCTCCGACCCTCTTGTTGGAAATATGCCCTAGAGGCAATAATAAAAGCATTATTATTATATTTCCTTGTTCATGATAATTGTCTTTTATTCATGCTATAATTGTATTATCGGAAATCGTAATACATGTGTGAATACATAGACTACAATCGTCCCTAGTAAGCCTCTAGTTGACTAGCTCGTTGGTTGATAGATAGTCATGGTTTCTGACTATGGACATCGAGATGTCATTGACAAGCGGGATCACGTCATTAGGAGAATGGCGTGATGGACAAGACAATCTAAGCATAGCACAAAGATCGTGTAGTTCGTTTTGCTAGAGCTTTTCAATGTCAAGTATCTCTTCCTTAGACCATGAGATCGTGTAACTCCCGGATACCGTAGGAGTGCTTTGGGTGTACCAAGCGTCTGGCGTAAGCTGGGTGACTATAAAGGTGCATTACGGTATCTCGAAAGTGTCATTGGGTTGACACGGATCGAGGCGAGGATTTGTCACTCCGTATTACGGAGAGGTATCATGGGCCCACTCGGTAGTGCATCATCATAATGAGCTCAAAGTGATCAAGTGTCAGTCACGGGATCATGCATTCTGATGCGAGTAAAGTGACTTGCGTGCGAGACTGAGCGAGGTATTGGGATACCAGCGATCGAGTCTCGGGCAAGTAACATACCGTCGACAAAGGGAATAGTATCTGGGGTTGCTTGAATCCTCGACATCGTGGTTCATCCGATGACATCATCGAGGAGCATGTAGGAGCCAACATGGGTATCAGATCCGCTGTTGGTTATTGACTGAGAGCGTCTCGGTCATATCGCATGTCTCCCGAACCGTAGGGTCTACACATAAGGTTCGGTGGCGCTAGGGTTATTAGGAAGACTTGTATGTGATTACGAATGTTGTTGAGTCCGGATGAGATCCGGACGTCACGAGGAGTTCGGAATGGTCGGAGGTAAAGATTTATATATGGGAAGTTGTCAAGCGGACACGGAAAAGTTTGGGTCATATCGGTATTATGGAGGGCCACGGGAAGGTTCGGAGGACCACGGGAGGGCCACCCCTCGGGGGGCCACTGGGCTGCGTGGGAGGCAGCCAGCCTGGTGGGCTGGGCGCACCCCCCCTTGGGCCCATGCGCCTAGGGTTGAGGGAACCCTAAAGGCGCCCCCTTGCAGGGGCAAGCCCCTCCCTTGGCCGCCCCCCCTCTAGATGCATCTAGAGGGGCCCCCTCCTCCTTCCCCTATAAATAGAGGGGTGAGGGAGGCTGCAACACAATTGAAGGCGCAGCCCTCCCTCCCAACACCTCTCCTCTCTCCGTGTGCTTGGCGAAGCCTGCTTGGGGCTGTCCTCCTTCATCATCACGCCGTCGTGCTGCTGTTGGAGCCATCTTCCTCAACCTCTCCTTCCTCCTTGCTGGATCAAGGCGGAGGAGGCGTTGCCCGTACCGTCGTGTGTTGAGCAGCGGAGGTGCTGTCCGTTCAGCGCTTTGGTCATCGGTGATCCGAGTGCGACTCCATCATCACCATCCCTCGAAAGCTTCCGCCGCGATCTACAAGTGGTATGTAGATGCAAACTCACTCCCTTGACTCGTTGCTTAGATGAACTCATAGATGGATCTTGGTGAAACCGTAGGAAAAATTTTAATTTTCTGCAGCGTTCCCTAACAGTGGCATCATGAGCTAGGTCTATCGTAGTTCTCTATTGCATGAGTAGAACACAATTTTGTTGTGGGCGTGGATCTTGTCAACTTACTTGCCGCTACTAGTCTTATCTTGCTTCAGCGGTATTGTGGGATGAAGCGGCCGGACCAACCTTACGTGCGCTTCGTGAGACCGGTTCCACCGACTAACATGCACTAGTTGCATAAGGTGGCTGGCGGGTGTCTGTCTCTCCACTTTAGTTGGGCGGATTCGATGAAAAGGGTCCTTATGAAGGGTAAATAGAAGTTGACAAGATCACGTTGTGGTTATTAGTAGGTAAGAAAGCGTTCTTGCTAGAACCCAATTGCAGCCACGTAAAGATGCAACAACAATTAGAGGGCGTCTAACTTGTTTTTGCAGCAATTGTCATGTGATGTGATATGGCCAAGTTGTGATGAATGATGAATGACATATTGTGATGTATGAGATCATGTTCTTGTAATAGGAATCACGACTTGCATGTCGATGAGTATGACAACGGCAGGAACCATAGGAGTTGTCTTTATTTTGTATGACCTGCGTGTCATTGAAGAGCGCCATGTAAACTACTTTACTTTATTACTAAACCGTTAGTCATAGAAGTAGAAGTAGTCGTTGGCGTGACAACTTCATGAAGACACGATGATGGAGATCATGATGATGGAGATCATGGTGTCATGCGGTGACAAGATGATCATGGAGCCCGAAGATGAAGATCAAAGGAGCTATATGATATTGGCCATATCATGTCACTACTTTATATAATTGCATGTGATGTTTATTATGTTTATGCATCTTGTTTACTTAGAGCGGCGGTAGTAAATAAGATGATCCCTTACAACAATTTCAAGAAGTGTTCTCCCCTAGCGTGCACCGTTGCTAAAGTTAAATCGTTTGAAGCACCACGTGATGATCGGGTGTGATAGATCCTTACGTTCACATACAGCGGGTGTAAGACAGTTTTACACATGCAAAACACTTAGGGTTAACAGCGAGCCTAGCATGTACAGACATGGCCTCGGAACACGGAGACCGAAAGGTCGAACACGAGTCGTATAGAAGATCGATCAACATGAGAATGTTCACCGGCGATGACTAGTCCGTCTCACGTGATGATCGGACACGGCCTAGTCGACTCGGATCGTGTAACACTTAGATGACTAGAGGATGTCAAATCTGGTGGGAGTTCATTCAATAATTTGATTAAGATGAACTTAATTATCATGAACTTAGTCTAAAACTTTTGCAAAATATGTCTTGTAGATCAAATGGCCAGCGCTCATGTCAACATGAACTTCAGCGTTCCTAGAAAACCAAGCTGAAAGATGATGGCAGCAACTATCTGGACTGGGTCCGGAACACGAGATCATCCTCATAGCTGCCAAGAAGGCATATGTCCTAGAAGCACCGTTAGGTGACCCACCTGCTCTCCGGCCTGCAAGGCGATTTGAGCGTTTGGCGAGCGCGTCTTGATGATTACTCCCTCGTTCGGTGCGGCATGCTTTACAACTTAGAACCGGGGCTCCAAAAGCGTTTTGAGCAACACGGAGCATATGAGATGTTGAAGAGCTGAAACTAGTTTTCCAAGCTCATGCCGGGTCGAGAGATATGAAGTCTCCGACAAGTTCTATAGTTGTAAGATGGAGAAAACAGTTACTGTCGGTGAGCACATACTCAAAATATGCAGGTTGCACAACCGCTTTGTCCAGTGGAGATTAACCTCCCGGACGAGGCGGTCATTGTGAGAATCCTTGATCGCTCCCACCAAGCTACAAGAGCTTTGTGATGAACTACAATATGCAGGGGATGGTGAAGACCATTCTGAAGTATTTCAATCTGAAGTCGCGAGAGGTTGAAATCAAGAAAGAACATCAAGTGTTGATGGTCAATAAGACCACTAAGTTCAAGAAGGGCAAGGGTAAGAAGAACTTCAAGAAGGGCGGCAAGGAGGTTTGCGCCCGGTAAGCCGATTGCGGGAAGAAGTCAAAGAATGGACCCAAACCGAGGTGAGTGCTTTTATTGCAAGGGAGGGGTCCTTTGGAGCGGAACTGCCCCAAATACTTAGCGGACAAGAAGGCGGCAACACCAAAGGTATATTTGATATACATGTAATTGATGTGTACCTTACGATTACTCGTAGTAACTCCTGGGTATTTGATACGGTGCCGTTGCTCATATTTGTAACTCACGGCGGGAGCTGCGGAATAAGCGGAGGCTGGCGAAGGGCGAGGTGACGATCTTGGCGTCGGGAATGGTTCAGTCGATGTGATCGCCGTCGACGCTACCTCTACATTTACCTCTGGGATTAGTTTTGAACCTTAATAATTGTTATTTGGTGCCAAGTTTGAGCATGAACATTGTATCTGGATCTCGTTTAATGCGAGATGGCTACTCATTTAAATCCGAGAATAATGGTTGTTCTATTTATATGAGAGATATGTTTTATGGTCATGCTCCAATGGTCAATGGTTTATTCTTAATGAATCTCGGCGTAATGTTACACATATTCATAGCGTGAATACCAAAAGATGTAAAGTTGATAACGATAGTCCCACATACTTGTGGCACTTGCCGCCTTGGTCACATTGGTGTCAAGCGCATGAAGAAGCTCCATCTTGATGGACTTTTGGAGTCTCTAGATTATGAATCATTTGACACATGCGAACCATGCCTCATGGGCAAGATGACCAAGACTCCGTTCTCGGAACAATGGGCGAGCAACCAACTTGTTGGAAATCATACATACCGATGTATGCGGTCCAATGGCGTTGAGGCTCGCGGAGGATATCGTTATGTTCTCACTCTCACGGATGACTTGAGTAGATATGGGTATGTCTACTTGATGAAACACAAGTCTGAGACCTTTGAAAAGTTCAAGGAATTTCAGAATGAAGTAGAGAATCAACGTGACGAAAGATAAAATTCTTCGATCGGATCGTGGAGGAGAATATTTAAGTCACAATTTGGTACACTTAAGAAAATGTGGAATCGTTTCACAACTCACGCCGCTGGAACACCTCGGCGTAGCGGTGTGTCGAGCGTCGTGTCGCACTCTATTGGATATGGTGCGGTCTATGATGTCTCTTACCGATTTACGCTATCATTTTGGGGATCGCTCTAGAGACAGCTACATTCACTTTAAATAGGGCACCGTCTAAATCCGTTGAGGCGACACCGTATGAATTATGGTTTGGGAAGAAACCTAAGCTATCGTTTCTAAAAGTTTGGGGATCGATGCTTATGTCAGAAACTTCAACTGAAAAGCTCGAACCCAAGTCGGAAAAATCGTCTTCATAGGATACCCTAAAGAAACCATTGGGTATACCTTCTACTTAAGATCCGAGGCAAGATCTTTGTTGCCAAAGCGGATCCTTTACGGAAAAAGTTTCTCTCGAAAGAAGTAAGTGGGAGGAAAGTAGAACTTCGATGAAGTACTACCTCTTGAGCAGGATAGTAGTGCAGCTCGGAAAATGTTCTGTGATGCCTACACCAAGCTGAAGAGGAAAATAATGATGATGATCAAGGTACTTGGATCAAGTTGCTCTTGAACCGTGGGTCCACAAGGACACGTTCCGCACCAGTGAATGCGGCAACCCTGTCACGGAAATCATGTTGTTGAACAACGGTGAACCTTGAACTATGAAGAAGCGATGGCGGGCCCAGATTCCAACAAATGGCTAGAAGCCATGAAATCCGAGATAGAATCCATGTATGAAAACAAAGTATGGACTTTGGTGACTTGCCCGATGATCGTGACGATAGAAAACAAATGGATCTTTAAGAAGAAAGGCGGGGCGGATGGTAATGTCACCATCTATAAAGCTCGACTTGTCGCTAAGGGTTATCGGCAAGTTCAAGGGATTGACTACGATGAGACTTTCTCTCCGTGGCGAAGCTTAAGTCCGTCCGAATCATGTTAGCAATTGCGCATACTATGATTATGAGATATGGCAGATGGGCGTCAAAACAGCGTTCATAGCGGTTATCTTAAGGAAGAGCTGTATATGATGCAGCGGAAGGTTTTGTCGATCCTAAGAATCTTGACAAAGTATGCAAGCTCAGCGATCCATTTATGGGCTGGTGCAAGCATCTCGGAGTTGGAACATTACGCTTTGATGAGATGATCAAAGCGTTTGGGTTTATCTTGAGACTTATGGAGAAGCCTGCGTTTACAAGAAAGTGAGTGGGAGCTCTGTAGCATTTCTCATATTATATGTAGATGACATACTTTTGATGGGAAATGATATAGAATTCTTGGACAACATTAAGGCCTACTTGAATAAGTGTTTTTCAATGAAGGACCTTGGAGAAGCTGCTTATATATTAGGCATCAAGATCTATAGAGATAGATCGAGGCGCCTCATAGGTCTTTCACAAAGCACATACCTTGATAAGATTTTGAAGAAGTTCAAAATGGATCAGTCAAGAAAGGGTTCTTGCCTGTATTGCAAGGTGTGAGATTGAGCTCGGCTCAATGCCCGACCACGACAAAAGATAAAGAAGAGATGAGTGTCATCCCTATGCCTCAGCCATAGGATCTATTATGTATGCCATCTTGTGTACGGACCTGATGTAAACCTTGCCGTAAGTTTGGTAGGAAGGTACCAAAGTAATCCGGCAAGGAACCTTTGGACAGCGGTCAAGAATATCCTAAAGTACACGAAAGGACAAAGGACATGTTTCTCGTTTATGGAGGTGACGAAGAGCTCGTCGTAAAGGGTTACGTCGGCGCTAAGCCGACACAGATCTGGATGACTCTAAGTCACAAACCGGATCGTGTATATGTTGAATGGTGGAGCGATGGCTGGTGCAGTTGCAAGCGAAGCGTCGTGGCGGGATCTACATGTGAAGCGGAGTACATGGCAGCCTCGGAGGCAGCGCATGAAGCAATTTGGGTGAAGGAGTTCATCACCGACCTAGGAGTCATACCCAATGCGTCGGGGCCGATCAAACTCTTCTGTGACAACACTGGAGCTATTGCACTTGCCAAGGGCCAGGTTTCACAAGAAGACCGAGCACATCAGCGTCGCTTCAACTCCATCCGTGAAAATGTTGGGATGGAGACATAGAAATTTGTAAAGTGCATACGGATCTGAATGTCATGAGATCCGTTGACTAAACCTCTTCATGGGCAAAACATGATCAACACGAGAACTCTATGGGTGTTCGATTCATCACAATGTAACTAGATTATTGACTCTAGTGCAAGTGGGAGACTGTTGGAAATATGCCCTAGAGGCAATAATAAAAGCATTATTATTATATTTCCTTGTTCATGATAATTGTCTTTTATTCATGCTATAATTGTATTATCCGGAAATCGTAATACATGTGTGAATACATAGACTACAATCGTCCTAGTAAGCCTCTAGTTGACTAGCTCGTTGGTCGATAGATAGTCATGGTTTCTGACTATGGACATCGGATGTCATTGACAGCGGGATCACGTCATTAGGAGAATGGCGTGATGGACAAGACAATCCTAAGCATAGCACAAGATCGTGTAGTTCGTTTTGCTAGAGCTTTTCAATGTCAAGTATCTCTTCCTTAGACCATGAGATCGTGTAACTCCGGATACCGTAGGAGTGCTTTGGGTGTACCAAGCGTCTGGCGTGGCTGGGTGACTATAAAGGTGCATTACAGGTATCTCCGAAAGTGTCATTGGGTTGACACGGATCGAGGCGAGGATTTGTCACTCCGTATTACGGAGAGGTATCACTGGGCCCACTCGGTAGTGCATCATCATAATGAGCTCAAAGTGATCAAGTGTCTGGTCACGGGATCATGCATTCTGATGCGAGTAAAGTGACTTGCGATGCTTGAGACTGAGCGAGGTATTGGGATACCGGCGATCGAGTCTCGGGCAAGTAACTACCGTCGACAAAGGGAATAGTATCGGGGTTGCTTGAATCCTCGACATCGTGGTTCATCCGATGACATCATCGAGGAGCATGTAGGAACCAACATGGGTATCCAGATCCGCTGTTGGTTATTGACTGAGCGTCTCGGTCATGTCGCATGTCTCCCGAACCGTAGGGTCTACACATAAGGTTCGGTGGCGCTAGGGTTATTAGGAAGACTTGTATGTGATTACGAATGTTGTTGAGTCCGGATGAGATCCGGACGTCACGAGGAGTTCGGAATGGTCGGAGGTAAAGATTTATATATGGGAAGTTGTCAAGCGGACACGGAAAAGTTTGGGTCATATCGGTATTATGGAGGGGCCACGGAAGGTTCGGAGGACCACGGGAGGGCCACCCCTCGGGGGCCACTTGGGCTGCGTGGGAGGCAGCCAGCCTGGTGGGCTGGGCACCCCCCCTTGGGCCCATCGCCTAGGGTTGAGGGGAACCCTAAGGCGCCCCCTTGCTTGGGGGCAAGCCCCCTCCCTAACGCCGCCCCCCTCTAGATGCATCTAGGGGGCGGCCCCTCCTCCTTCCCCTATAAATAGAGGGGTGAGGGAGGCTGCAACACACAATTGAAGGCGCAGCCCTCCCTCCCAACACCTCTCCTTCTCCGTGCGCTTGGCGAAGCCTGGGAGAACTATCCTCCTTCATCATCACGCCGTCGTGCTGCTGTTGGAGCCATCTTCCTCAACCTCTCCTTCCTCCTTGCTGGATCAAGGCGGAGGAGGCGTTGCCCGTACCGTCACGTGTGTTGAGCAGCGGAGGTGCTGTCCGTTCAGCACTTTGGTCATCGGTGATCCGAGTGCGACTCCATCATCACCATCCCCTCGAAAGCTTCCTTACGCGATCTACAAGTGGTATGTAGATGCAAACTCACTCCCTTGACTCGTTGCTTAGATGAACTCATAGATGGATCTTGGTGAAACCGTAGGAAAAAATTTAATTTTCTGCAACGTTCCCCAACACTCACCCTCTGGTCTTGTCCATGGCATCGCGACCTGGCTTGCCAGCGACGGCTGAGACCAGCCGAAAGCAGGACCGAGGGCGTGGAAGTTGCTGCATCGACCTGCTTGCGTGTTAAAGGGGGTGCTGAGCATCACGACTCGGGGCTCCTACGGCTCTCCGGCCCTCACCCCTCTGGTCTTGTCCATGGCATCAGCGACCTCGCTTGCCGGTGACAGTGAGACCAGCCGAGCGGGACCCAAGGATGTGAAGTTTCATCATCTAACCCAGACTTAGCGCGTTAAAGAAGTGCACGAGCATCGTGACTCGGGGCTCCTACGGCTCTCGGCCCTCACCCTCTGGTCTTGTCCATGGCATGTGACACGGCTTGCCAATGACAGGCTGAGACCAGCCGAGGCCAGGACCGAAGGCGTGAAACACCGGCATCTGGCCAAATTGCAGGAACACACTTTCGAAGATAAGGCCCAGGCAGGCGCAACCCGCCTTGAGTAGGGCCCGTCGGTCCAGCTGGCTCACGGGTGCCAGATACACCTCGTCCAGCCCTACCGTGCGAGCCGTGTCGAGTGGGGCTGTATCGCCCAGGGGCTCCTCGGAGCCCCTCCACGTTCGAAGCACCATGCTTGTTGGTGACGACAACTTTGCCGAGGCGGCTATGCCGTCTGCATCTTGAGCGCTATGCTCCAGCTGGTGATAAACAAGCGAGGTGGCCTCCGGGTCGCATCAACCTCGAGGAGCCAGGCTCGATGTCGGCCTCGTCGCCGCGCCTCCCCTCGGGCGCCCTGCGAGGCTCGGCTGCAGGGGCTGCGCCTGGGTCACGCCGGACACCGCCACCCAGCCAGGCCCCTCGGGCCTGGTCGTCGCCGTCACTCCCGGCGGGCCAAAGGTGCGAATGCCGTTTGGCGTCAGGGGACTCCACGAGCATCACGACTCGGGAGCCTAACTGATCGTAGCCCCTCACCCTTAGTTCCGAAAGGCTAACGGCGGTTGAGGTATCTGTGAGGCGGGCTCTGCGAGGCGTAGAGCGGTGGATCCGCCAGCGTCTCACCTCCCTACTTGCTATTAAATGCGCCAAGGGGACTCCTGAGCATCGCGACTCGAGGAGCCTAACATCACGTAGCCCCTCACTCATTGGTCCGTCTGGTTTCGGTCGGGGCTAGCAGCTGGCTGAGGTATCTGTGGGGGCGGGCTCTGCCGGCATAGAACATAAGCAAGTAGGAAGCACAAATTTCAAGGAATTCAAAAGCCAATATTACAGTCCACGCTGTTATCGCATTACCAAATGCAAGTTTAGCGCCTCCCGAGGCATGATACATGTGCAGGAATTAAAAGCGGGGCCAGGAGCAACAGCGGAGTCACTTGTCGGCGGTGGGCAGCGCCAGTGGGTTCGCCTCGTGTCGAGCAGCGGGGCGGCAGCGCCTCGCCCGGCTTGGTGCTGAGGCGGAACTTCCCAACAAAGCCTCCGCGCGACCCTTCACAGCCTCGGCAGCGGCAGCTACATGCTCGCCGCTTCTGGCTCCGGCCAGGCTGTCGGTCGATGCTTGGATCGCGAAGTGAGGCGTGGTGAGGACCAGCGTCGATTGCCGCGAGAAGACAAGACCGCGCCTCGGCCTCGGCCGTGGGGCCAAGACCAAGGAGACATCTTCAAGCGCGAACCGGAAGGAAGCAGCTTGGCGGGGCCGTCCTGCTGCGCGCCCAGATGGGCTCTCTAGGTCGCTATCATAAAGCTCCCTCGGCAAAGCGCGAGCCTTCACCTCTATATCTGTGAAGGCCCGCGATCTTGGCAGAACCAGCGCCTTGTCGTCAGCTCGACTTTCCTCGCCTCCGGTTCCTGCTCCAGTAGCGCCTGGCGGTCACGGCACTTCTTCAACCTAGCCTCCCGGTCGCTTGGCGGCCGCCTCGCGAGCCTTCATGCTTTCCACCTGCTCTGGCGGGCGGGCCTCCTCGGCAAGCTGGTTCTGCAGGCCCTTCAGCTCACCCTCCGGCGTCTCACAGCGACCTTGGATCTGGCTGCCTCCCCGAGGCAGCATCGCGGGCAATCTTCACCTCCACGAATAGCCTGCTTCTCCTCGCCATAAGCCGCCGAGGCTGGACCAGCGCGCCCGAATCGAAGCTGTGGGGCGAATCCAGCGAAGCCAGCTCAAGCGCCCAGCCATCGAGGCAGGAGTGGCGCCCGAAGATCTGCATGGCGGTCCAGTTCAGCAGCGCGATCCAAAACAGCATTGGAGGGCAGCGGTCGGTGGAGTAGGAGGAGAGGGCGGCTGTGACCACTTGCATGCCTGGCGGAACCAGCGGCACTGCAGCTTGATGGAGGCAGCGCCAAGCAAGGCACCTCGGGAGTCGCTTTGGGTCAGGGTGAGCTCGCCCAGCCAGGCTCAGCCGAAGCCTCGTGAGGGCGCCCTTGAGCAGGAGAGGCCTAGGCGTCGGGATCACCTTCTTTTTGGGCGTGGCACCGCCACGGATGGGAGCCTCGAGGCCCCCTTGGCTTCTTCGCCCGCGGGCGCCAGCCTGGCCGAAGGACATGGACATCGAGATCTCGTCGTGGGCAATAATCAAGGCGGAAGCAGGCACTTACAGGTGTCGCCGGTGGACTCAAGCAGCCTCAGCCATACTTGAAGCCGAGAGCCAGCTGCGGGATCAGCTTCAAGGGACCCGGGAGGCGGAGGCGCGTCCGCGGATCGCCCGGGGCAGGCGAACCAGCGGAGGACCAGCCGATCCGGTCCTTCTTGGGATCGGGGCAGGCTTCGCCTCCCGCTCATCCTCATCATCGTCGGCGTCACTCTGGGGGAGGCGGAGAATCACGGGACTGTGCGCGGAGGAGAGCCTTGACTCCGCTTTTGAGTCAACCCCCTCTCCGGCTCTCTTTCCTCCACCTCTTGGCTGGAGTCGGAAGAGACACATCCACCAGTCCTCCAGGCCTCCACGGGCACGGGCCGTCCCCATTGAAGACAAGCATGGGCCCCTACCTGCTCCCAATCCTCGCTTGAAGGAACAAAGGCGTGAGGCGCCCTCAGTCTCTCCACATCACCCCAACCAAGGACTGGAGGACCGTCGCCAGATCCTCGCTGACCAGGGCCACGGGGCTCGAGTGAGGCCTCCGCATGAGGCGCAATGCAGCAGGCCGGGCAGTTGGTTCTCAAGAACTCCCTCGATGGCGGCCTTGCGGTCAGCTTCACCGCCATCGCGTTGGCCGGCTTCAGATCTGCATCCATCTTCTCCAGCACCAGCTTCGCGCGGGGATCCTGAAGCTCCACTCGGGACCAGTCGTCGGAGCTCTCAGGGCACTCCGTGGGCAGGATCAGCCGAGGGTGGATGCGCCCAGCATCGACCAAGACCCACTTGCTCCTGAAGCCCTCAATCCGCTTCCCAGGGTTTGAAATGGCAATGGCTCCGCCATATCGTGGCTTCAGCGCCTGTGGCGGAACCACAGGAGGTTCGGAGGGGAATAGTGGCGCAACAAGGCCACGAGGTTTCACCCCAACATGGGCCTCACAATAGTAGGCGAAGATTGCGGAAGAAGGGCGGAGTTGGGATGGAGGTGCGAGCTTGAATGTTGTAGTGCGGAGGGCGGAGAAGAAGAACTTCGAGAAAAGGAGGCACAGACCAGCAATGATGGCGCTCACGAAGAGCGGGTAGAAGGTACTCCCCGACCCTCCGAGGCGGCAGAGCCGACCTTGAACACCTCCGTTCCATTGGCGCCTGCGCCTCCGCCAACCCGGCGCATTAGGAGCAGGCTCGCCCTGACACATTTAGGCGGGTCGAGGCAGGAGAGTACCAAGCTCCGGTCGGGGCTTGGCGGCGCCATGATTGGCTAGAACACCTTGGCGGAGTGGATCTGAAGATCTTGGAAGCGAGAGAGGAGAGGCAGAAAGGGTGTCGAGCGACAAGCCGGAGAAAGTAAAGGAGGCAAGGAAGATGCAGCTCTGTTATCAACCCATGCGGTTGCGATGCGCACCCGTCAATCAACCGCCACCTTGGCGCCAAAGCCATGAGCTGTTAGGAGCCCATGACGCGCACTTGCCCTTCGCTTCTCTGCCCGGCCAAGTTCGGGCGCCCGTGAGCCAGGGGCTACTATCGGCGTTACAGGAGCAGAGGTCCCCGGACTTGCGTGCTGCGGCTGCGGCGTGGCTCGGAGGAGGCCCAGCAGGGCCGTCTTCATCAACACAAGCTCAAGACCCTCGCGAGGCCAAGCCTCATGAGGCGGGCGACAAGGAGCTTCCTCGAGGCGCGGCCTCGTCAGGCTGGCTCATGAGGAGGCGGAGAGTTCAAGCGAGGGTACCTCGCGAGGTGCCCATGGCGTAAGCCATGACGACCAAGGGCACCAATCGAGGCGCCAGCCCGCGGCGTCCTCCTTTCCTCTTTGGTGCAAAGGGAGCAAGCGCGGCGAGAAAGCATCAAGCAAAAGCGTCCGTTTGGTGCAACAAGACCAAGACCAATAGCAGTGGAAGAAGTCATCGTGGAGCCCAAGCGGCGTCATCACGAGCCTTTGGCGGGGAGGACCTACTTTAGTCAGGATAAGTGTACCCGTTGTTCCCCTTCAAAATGGCCAATTGTTGGCGCCCTTCCCGCTCAATATTTGGGAAGAGACCGGGGCCTTCGCCTATAAATAGGAGCAGCTACACTCGGTGGGGATCCGGAGACACATCTTAGAGAGAAGGGCGAGACCCGATCCTCAAGCTAGGCGGTGAACACCACCTAGCGGTTCATCACACCCGCCAGAAGCAGGACCCTCATGAGGCTGTTCTTCCTTGTATTGTCCTCATCAGCCCAGAGGCAATCCACCACACCACACCTTTGGGTAGGGTATTACACCACGATGGTGGCCGAACGATATAAATCTTGTGTCTATTGTGCTGTTACGTGAGTAGTTTAGGTCCCTGCGATTCGGCGAGTGCGAGGCGGTGGAAGGTTGGATCTCCGCGCGCACCCCAGTGTTCGAACATTAAGGGTCTGCCGGAACCCGAAATCCGACAATGACCTAAATGACAGTGCCACAAATAAGTTGCACTATCATTATCAACTCTGCATCTTTTGGCTTCAACATTATGAATATGTGTATCACTACTATCGAGATTCAATAAAAATAGACCACTCTTCAAGGGTGCATGACCATAAAAGATATTACTCATAATAGAACAACCATTATTCTACGATTTAAATGAATAACCATCTAGCATCAAACAAGATCCAGATATAATGTTCATGCTCAATCTTTGGCACCAAATAACAATTATTTAGGTCTAATACTAATCCCGAAGGTAGATGTAGAGGTAGCGTGCCATTGTGATCACATCGACTTTGGAACCATTTCCCGTGAATCATCACCTCGTCCTTAGCCAATCTTAAGCAATCATGGCCCTGTTTGAGTTGCAAATATTAACATGAGAACCGAGTATCAAATACCAGTGCTCTGCGAGCATTAATAAGGTACACATCAATAACATGTATATCACATATACCTTTGTTCACCTTGCCATCCTCCTTATCCGCCAAATACTTGGGGCAGTTCCGCTTCGGTGATCGATGCGCTTGCAGTAGAAGCACTCAGTCTCAGGCTTAGGTCCAAACTTGGGTTTCTTCTCCTGAGTTGTAACATCCCAAATTTTCAATTTGGAATGTTATACATAGGTCAGCCATGCATATCATATTTTATTGCATCTTCGTTCCACAATCCTCGAAATCCTAAGCAACTCAAGGACCCTCGGAGAGAAGTTGGGGATTTTTAGGTTTTCATATTTGATTTTTATCAAATAAGCAGCGAGGATTTTTATTTTAATTATTTTCTCTCTGAAAAATATTTCATAATAAAAATAAATGAGAGGAGATAATATGACTTCTTCAAAACAATTGAAATATTGGAGGAAAAATGTTAAAATCATTTGTTGGATTTTATTTGATTTTATTTGGATTTTATTTGCGTTAGAAAAATTGCGTTTTCAAAATTGCATTTTAGGGCCAAGAAAATGTTCATCTCGTTCTAAATATTTCATTTAGGCGGTGAAAATTTGTTTTGGCATTTTTGATTT
The DNA here is from genome assembly GCA_021605205.1 of Aegilops longissima. Lineage (NCBI taxonomy): Eukaryota > Viridiplantae > Streptophyta > Magnoliopsida > Poales > Poaceae > Aegilops > Aegilops longissima. Next base: position 22,368 of record JAHIAM010001888.1, read on the forward strand.
TATTTTATTTTTATAGGTTTTTTACATCGGTGGAACTATTTTTTAAAAAGTTTCCCAGCCGTGAGCCCAGGCCTAAGGCCCGAGCCAAGCCGGCCCAGCCAGCCGCCGCCTCCCAGCGAGCCGCCTCCATGGCGCCCGCCGCGCCCGCCCGGCTCGGACGGAGTCAGGCGAACTCCGCCTCCGCTTGCGCCTTGCCCCCTCCTCCGTCGCCCCTCTTAAATACCCGCCACCCGTCGCCACACCACCACCACCGCCACGCCGCCCGAACCCGAGCAGGCAGCCGCGTACCCGCCACCCATGCCGCCCGTCGTGCCAAGAACCGCGGAGCCCGCCGGAGCCGAGCGAGTAGCCGCCCCGCCGCCCGGTTTCTAAAAAAACCGTTTGGTTTTTAGAAAACCCAATTTTTTGTTTTTTAAATAGATCGGTTTTTCTCCGGTTTATTTATTTAGCGAGCGTTCGCTCGTTCGTTCATTTTAACGACCGCGTTCTTCATTTAGATCCAGATAACGAACATTCGTTCGTTAGTCTGTTCGTCAGTTTTTCTTTTTCTCGGACTTATTCCGTGATTTTTTCTGATCGCGATTTCTTATCCGATCTTAGCTTCTGTTTATCTTTTCGCTCGTTAGTCGGAATCAGGCAATTCAAGCGCCTAGATCTTCGTCTCGAGACCCTCTTTCTATTTAAACAACTTAAAAAGATTTTGATCTTTGTAAATTTGACCCTAGTTCAAATTAGTAAGCGGATCTTGTTTCTTTCGCCGTTTGAGTTTCGTTGCTCCGTTTGGTTTGATTCTTTTTGCGAACCGGAGTTCTTAAGTTGAACTTTCTGGTCAACCACTTTTAGTTGAAGTTTTGCTTGTTCATCTTTGCTTGTTGCTTATGTATGTTATTGTTTGCTCGCGATAGAATTCCCGGAGTGCGAAGCGTGTTACTACGAGTCTCTAGGATTCACGGATCGTCAACAAGGCAAGTAACACTTTGATCATACTCTTTTCATACCCATTTTTTATTCATTAGCTCAATCCTCAAACATTGCATGGTTAGGATGTCATTAACTTGTGGGTTGGGAAATAGTAGTTGAGGTAGTACCTATTGCCCTGTTACTATCAAAACCTTGGGAGTTACTTCTACTTGTTGCTTATATTGCTATGCTATGCTCGTAGACGTGGTTGGGTTTGAGTGAATCCATGACAGATGTGAGATTGTTAATTAATGGTTTAACTTAAGGTGGCAACTTAAAATTAACATCTGGGTGGATTAGCGCTTTGGGGAACCCGGTGTTGTCATTTTATTTTGGAAATCCGGGGTACCCGTGTGATCTTCGTATGGACCGCCACCCAGGGTCAAAGGGAACTAAGATTATTCATGCTAGAAACTTCCGTGTGCAGCCACAAGCTACTATGGGCTCTAGCATAGTTGAGTAAGTTACATGAAGCTCTTGAAGAGGTAGATCAGCAGGTAGTGGGTTTTGTAGGTTTGGTATGGTCTACCCGGAGTAGAGAGTTAATATTTCTGAAAGACTATGTCTCGGTCATCTGTTTCTCAAACACCATGTAGTGCGAGAAATCAAGAAGCGATCGAGTCTTAATGGGGAAAAGTCGTAAACCTCTGCAGTGTACAATCTAATCATGGTTAGCCGTGTCCCCGGTTATGGACAATTTTGAGTATCTTGTACTTGAGTTATCACATGTATCTCATCACTCTTAAATAATATTGTTGGGTTGTTAACTACTTTAATTGGGATTGAGTTGGGGTTTCTCAGGACCCCGATTCCAAGTCACATCGATCTAGCCGGTAACACCTCATATCACTTTGCGGCCTCACGCACGGTATTCCCATGGGTGTCGCCTTACCATGGCCGGGACCGTTTAGCCTTTTGGCTCACGTATATGATAGTGTCGCTAGCATCCTTATGACGAGAGAACCGGGCCGACATGGCTAGTCGTGAACCAAAGCGGCACTAACCCATGGGACAGGCATACATGAATCACATCGAGCATGTCGGTCGATGACGTGTGAATCCGGGCTGTAGCTGGGCTAACAGGACTCAGGAACCGGGCTGTAGCAAGCTAAGCAGGACTCGGATGTCATCGTGACATTTCCCGAAGGGCAGAACCACGAGCGAAGTGAAACACATACCCGGCCAGTCAAGTGTCTGGCGGTAGTGTTGGGCTAGCAGGACTCCGGTGAACCGGGCTGTAGCGGACTACCATGGCTCAAGGAAGCACTAGACTACATTTCCCCATAAGAGAGGCTGCCAAGGAAAAACAACTAGATTGTCGGATCCCACACATACCAAGCATTACAATAATACACACAATATGCTCGATATGTGTAAATACAACATGGCATCACAACATAACTCTCGACTCAAGTATTTATTCATTAGGCTCAGGAGGCGAGATATTACAAACATGGGTCTCATGACCCAACATTGAAACATACAAGTCAAAGCACAAGCGGAAGCTTAACATGTCTGAAATCTGAGACATCTACAAATGAAAAAGGCTGAGAAGCGACTATCTACCAGATCTGCCCGAGGCTCAAGATCGTGGCTGAGGTAACAAGCTAAGCGTGTCGAAGTCAGCGCATAAATACTAGTGAGACTAAAGTCTCTCTGCAAAAACATAAAATAGGCAAACATGAGTACAATTGTACTCAGCAAGACTTACATCAGAACTAACTACATATGCATCATTATCAACAAATGGGTGGTGGGGTTTAAGCTGCAGCAAGCCAGCTTTGACTCGGTGGCTATCTGAACTACATTGCAAGTAACTCTTTTGAGGTGGCGCTGCGAATCCACATATTCACCATATCAATACACCACTATGGATCCGCTCTCGTCTCCCTACGAGCGCCATCCATAACACTCACGCTATCTTGCACATTTTAGAGTATCCACTTTCACTTGTCTATGAACTATCAGGCAACCCGAAGTCCTTTACGCGGACACGGCTATTGAATAGATGATGTTAACCTGCGGGGTGTACTTCTTCACACGCTCTCGCCACTTACCACCATGTACCGTCGCGTATCTCGGCAACCTTCAAGCGGAAGCTTTGGCGAAAGTCGGCCACGACGACTAACCACACAAGTCTCTAGTCGGGTTTATCGCCTATTCGGGTTCCATCCGTGAGGAGATCCGGCGGGGTGTAAGCTCACGGCCCCCAAGCGATGTGTGCAGGGTCCCGAGACACCAAGCAGGCGCTTTCGGTACAGACCACGGTGTATCTACCGCATCATAGTCCACCCCTAGGGTTCGGCGCTACACGGCCTCCAAAACATATCCTACAAACACGAAACTAGTTGCAACTCACTGGGCAGAGATCGGCGATTAATAAGCCGAGAGGGCGAGTTACGGAACCCAATGTGTGGTAATGGCTGTTCATGGATCATAAACATAGAACTCAGTTCCTAAGGATGGTTTCAATGAGACAACCCACCATGTACTCCTACATGGCCTCTCACACGCTACCTTTACCAAATCGTGTTCACACTTAGCTCACACAGTGGGACACGTTCACACACCTCCGATTCATCCCGATGAATCAGACGACTCAACTCTAAGCGTGCGAGGCATGACAAACAAGCTTGAATGAGCAGGCAACAGGGCTCAAACAACTCCTACTCATGCTAGTGGGTTTCATCTATTCTTGTGGAATGACAGGTCATGCGAGAGGATAAAGGGTTCAGCTACGGGCAATGTAGAGATGAATCGTTGTTGTCCTAATGCAGTAAAAAGAGCAGGAGAGAGAGAGTGGGATTGTATCAAAATGAACAATGGGGTTTTGCTTGCACGACACTTCCGAAGATAGTATAGTTCTTCGCCGATTGTCATCGATCAACGTCGTCGGAACACGTCTATCGAGAGGAACAACCACCGACAAACAAAGGAGAAACACAATCAATGCCATGCAACAATATGATGCATGAACGTGACATGGCAATATGCTGTTGATTGGCCTAATGCAGCTAGCAACAAGTTAAATGGAGTTGGTTTGAACACTTGGTTCAATTTCAAACCCCATATGTGCTTTCTTAAATGCCATTTAATTGAAATGTCCTAAACAGCAACTTTATGTTGTTCCAACATGCATGAAAATGGTACAGATGGATAGATTGAATTTTCTGATCATTTTCATATATAATTTGTTTGATTTGGAGCTATGGTTGATTTTCTATGATTTTTAGAAGTTTTGGTTATTTTCTAGAATTTCATGTATAAGAATAATTCCAGTAATTGAATTAATGCGTCGGCCTTTGCGTCGAGGTGGCGTCGGCGATCAACAGGCGGTCCAGGTCAAACTGACCAGTGGGTCCCGTCTGTCGATGATTAGTTAAACTAACTAAATTTAGTTAAGCGCTAATCACAGGTTAGTTAGCGGCGGGCCCCACTGTCATAGACCCAAGAAGGGTCAAAGCCCAGGCCCACCTAGTCAAAGTCAGCGAGGTCAAACCATGGCGTTTAGCCGCTTGGCGAGGCAGAACCAGCCCGGAGGTCAGAGTTTCCTCCTCCGCGACCAAATGGTCGCGAGGCGTCTACATGACCAGGCGCTCGTCCGCGTTGAGTAGTGGCGGTAATTTGGGCTGAGATGGCGGAGTCGTCACCGGCGTCGACCTTGGCGATCGCCGGAGCTCGGCGGCTTCGGGAGTCGACACTCGGTGGCAGGGAGGCTCGTCTGCGAGGCACCTCGTGCTCTCGTGGCGGGGAGGAGGCTGAAACCGCGGCGGCGGGCGCTAGGTGGCGGAGAAACGCGTCGGCGGCGGTCCTGAGCGGCGGCGGGTTTTGACCATCGGCAAGCAGTGACTAAACTAGCACTGCGTCGCGGAGACAAGGGGACACGGTGTAAAGCTTCTGAGGATCGTGTAGGGCTGGTCGGCGAGCTCGGGGAGGCGAACAAGCGGCGGCGATGGCGATCTCGGCGGACCGGCGTTGAATAAGGCGGCGTGGCGGCGTTCGAGCGTCGGCGGGCGTGGCTCGGTGAGGAGGTCGAGGCAAGTGGCGGAGCTCCTAGGCATGTCGGAGGCGATGGGAGGCGATGGCAGCGGTGGTGCTTGTCGGCGGCGGCAGTGGCGCTTCGGTTAGGTGGGGATGGGCGAGGAGAGGCGGGGCGAGTGAGGTGTCCCGGGGGTCGAGGCGGCGGGAGCCTGCCCGAGGTCGAGGCGGCAAGCGGCAAGCTCTTGGTGCCGTGGCGAGCTCGCGCTTCGCCACCGTCACCTCCACCTGCTGGCGGGGGCAAGCGGTGGTGGCATGGGCGACGCAGATCTTTGGCCGCCAGTGGGCAGTTGGTGGTGCAGTTAGTTTCCTCCTGCTCTCTTTTATTTTGTTTTCCTTTTCTATTTTGTTCTTCCTCTGTTTTGATTTAGTTTAGCAACTAAATCATTTTAATAAATTATGTAGGTTATTATATGGCTTGCTAAAATATATACAACCACTCACAAACTTCGAGAATTATTGGAGTCATATTCATTATATATTAAATATAAATCCAAAGCAAATAGTTATTGGATTAATTCAAATGGCCAGAATAAATATTTCTGTGACTCCAAAAATATTGGTTTGAATTTCACCTTATGCCAATATTTTCACAGAATAATAGGAACATTTTCTTGGACTCATTTGATGAGATTTAAATGTTGGTTATTTTTAGGGGTTTTCTGAGGCTTTGAAAATTCCTCAATTCAAATTTCATTTGAATTTAAACATGATGCACACATGGAAGCTGGCATAGGTCAGGCCAGGATTAGGGATGTGACAGGGTTATACCTTCTCAATGTTTCAACCACCATGATAGTTAAATAAAAATCTATTCCTTTGTTGTAGGGAAAATTGGCTTTTCGCAAAACTATAACCATAGAGCTTTCCACCAGCCAAATATGCATGTAGTGATAGCATTATCCTGTTTCTGCTCTATTGTGTTATATTGCCAGCATATTCCATGTGTTGACCCGTTCTCGGGCTGCAATGTATTATGTTGCAGACTTTTTAGACGAGGAGTAAGGTTCGTTAGGTCGTTGCCGTGCAGCTCAGCTATGTCGTTGGAGTTGATGGACTCACTTTATCTTCCAAGCCTTCCGATGTTATCGCATTAGATGGCCTTAAGCCATATTATTGTAATAAGTTCTCTTTTGAGACATTCGATGTAATAAGTGTGTGATTGCTACTCTGTTATAAATCCTTGATCTTGTGTGTGTCGGCATTCTGATCCGAGGATGACCTTTGGAACACGAGACTTGACCATCTGGTCGAATTCAGCTACAAGATGGTATCGAGCACACGTTGAGTGTAGGACACGACCACTAAGATAAACCATAGGTCACCCTTCTCTACTCATTTCGACTCCTCTCCATTTTCCACTCTTTAGGATAACGGAGATGAAGAATAAGTTTACTGGTGGATGAAGACACACCTTTTGGGCGCCACTTAAAGGAAGTCACTAGGTACTTGAACATTGGAATACCAAGCTTCACGGGGCGTACAATGCCACCTTACGGAAGAGGAGTGCGGATGATTCAAGTACAAGTTCCGGAAGGGCGTTCTCGCCAACTTCTAAACCCATAGAATTTTCTTTGAAGCACCCACACAGTCTAGGCAAGAGCATGGCAGCCCACATTACCATGGGGCGCATTGGAGAAGTCTACAACAGGGAGCTTAAGGACACCATCTATCAAATATGTAGGCGCCGAGATGAGCAATGGGAAGTAATCAGCACCAAGAAGGATAGATCCATTGCAGCCTTCATCCGAGAGCTAAACCAGCACATTGGACGTCGGAAAACCGGATGTCTTGTGAGACATGATGGAGTTGAAGAAGGCGAAGACCGGGATCATCGAGCTGGTGGAAGAACTCAAGTTTACGTGATGGATATGAGGAGGAAATCAAGACACTCTTTGGAGAAGAGCGGCGACCTAGTTAAGAAGATCGGAGTATTCATGGGAGGACCAGCACGGAAGAAGAAGGGCGATGACCCACTTGCCGGACAACTACATCATCATCGGCGACACGATTCCGATCCAAGTGATGATGACTACAAAAGCGAAGCTGGAGCGAGACATCATGGAGCCTTCCACGATCAAAATTTCTAGATGACCACCATATATTAGTAGTATTTTCCCCCATGTATCTAATAGTAGTTGAGCACTTTTGCGATAGTCCTAGACCATTTGTATGCCTTGCTTGATTGATTGAGTGAAATGATTGTGTTTGCCTCATGTGCATATGGGTAGTGTTTTCTCGTTAGACCTTTTTCTATTCTAATCTCTTCCATCTAAACCCATCGGATGCCTCGAGGCGTGACACGGTTTTGTTTTCCACGGAGCTCACCCAGTTGATCCGCAGCAGAATGCTTTGATGCAATTGCTAGTTCAGAACCAGGGCAACAACAACAACAATAACCCGCCGCCAGTGGACAATTTAGTCTGTTTCCTGAGGTTACAGCCACCGGTGTTTTCCAGTAGCACCGAGCCAATAATTGCTGATGATTGGCTCGCCATATTGGAAGGAGTTAACCACGCGGGATGCGAGATCTTTGAGAAGGTGCGTTTTGCCGCACATCAATTGGATGGACCAGCAGCCTCATGGTGGGAGGATTACACGGCTACTTTTCCTATAACCAACGTCACTCGGCACCAGTTTCAGCAAGCTTTTCATGCGGCCCATGTCTCAAGCTGGAGCCATGCAGATGAAAAGCGCGAGGTTACGCAACTTCGCCGAGGAACCATAATGTAGCTCGATGCGTGGATGATTTTAGCAAGTTATCACGCTATGCCCCGATGATGTGGCCACAGATGCCACGAAGCGAGGAGAAGTTTATGGAAGGGCTGAATGATGAGATGAGCATGCAGTTGATGGTGGCAACTTTCAGCAACTACCGGGAGTTGGTAGACAAGGCCCTTATGATTGAAGGGAAGCAGCAGCAAATTGAGAGCCGTAAGAGGAAGTATGGACAAGGGAAGTATAATTCAGGAGTTCAACAGAAGCCCCGCTTAACCCCGAACTCGGAATGGAAATGGGAATGGAGTTAATAACAATCAGAACGCTCAATCCAGCTACACCGCCAAAAGTGACCTAAGTCAAGTTACTTGCTTTAAGTGCGGAAAGGCAGGGCATTATGCCAATGATTGCCACGAAGGAAGAATGGAAGCGGAAATGGGGCGCTGGGAAGAAGCCCAATCCATTCAACAAAGGACAAGTGAACCACGTTAACGTGGAGGAGGTTGAAGAAACGGCGGATGCGGTAATAGGTAAGTTTTGATTAAGTCATTTACCGCTCTTGTTCTTTTCGATCTTGGTGCATCACATTCATACATATCAAGGGATTTGTGGATAAGTTTAAGCTACCAACCCAAACCCTTAGGACCCCTCTTTTAGTGAGCTACTTTGGAGGCGAGTACATGGCTAGCCGATGGTGCAACAGATACCACTAACCATTGGGGCACACGTTTTCCATCGACCTAATTATCTTGGAGTCACAAGTTGGATGTGATATTAGGTATGGTGGATGTCAAAGTATGGAGGAGCATCGATTGTGCGAGTAAGTCAATTTATCTTACCACCGGAGAAAAAGGATTAAGTATGTACCTAGGCATGTGCCTAGGAGGAACCAGAAGAATGCCCTCACGGGACTTGTTAGGGAGGAAGTGCCGGTAGTAAAGGATTTTCGGATGTTTACCCGGAGGAGTTACGGGCATGCCACGGATCGAGACATCGAGTTTTGATAGAGCTATTGCCTAGTATAGGGCCAATATCCAAGAGACCCTATCGGATGCCATAAATGATCGGAGAAATTAAGAAACAGATCAAGGAGTTGTTGGAGAAAGGTTACATTTGAAGGGTTCATCACCTTGGGGAGCCCAGTGCTTTTGGTTGAAGAAGGATAAATCCCTAAGGATGGTTGTTGATTACCGAGCCTTGAATGAAGTAGCGATTAAGAACAAGTACCCACTACCGATGATCAATGATCATTTGATAAGCTGCAAGGAGCCAAGGTGTTTTGAAGATCGATCTATGATCGGGTACCATCGATTGAAGATTCGAGAGAAGGATATACCAAAGACAGCGTTCACCAGCGGTATGGATTATCTGATATCACGGTCATGTCGTTTAGGTGACTAACGCCCTACCTATTTCATGAGTATGATGAACAAGGTGTTCATGGAGTATTTGGACAAGTTTGTTGTGGTGTTTATTGATGACATCATGGTATACTCGAAGAATGAAGAGGAGCACAAGGAGCACTTGCGTTTAGTTCTCGAAACTCGGGGAACACCGGTTATCGCCAAATTCAACAAATCGAGTTTTGGTTGAAGGAAGTAGGATTTCTTGGGCATGTTATATCGGGAGAAGGTATAGCGATGGACCTGACAAGGTTCACTCGATCCTTTGAATGGTTGGCACCCACTTGATTAGCGAGATCCGTAGTTTCCTTGGACTCGCGAGGATATTATCGGAATTCATTGAGAATTTTCCAAGATTGCTAAGCCAATGACTGAATTGCTAAAGAAGGATACTAAGTTTAAATGGCGAGAAGATTGCGAGGCAAGTTTTCGGGAGTTGAAGAAAGCGTTTGACTACAGCCCGATGCTAACATTGCGGATATACATAAGGAGTTTCAAGTGTATTGTGACGCCTCACGCTTGGGACTTGTATGTGTGCTTATGCAGGACGGAAAGGTTGTTTCGTATGCCTCACGACAACTAAAGCCCCATGAGTTGAACTATGCCATGCATGATTTGGAGCTAGCAGCCGTAGTGCATGCATTGAAGACTTGGAGACATTGTCTTATTGGGAACCGTTGTGATGTGTACATGGATCATAAGAGTTTGAAGTACATTTTCACACAGAAGGAGTTGAACCTTAGACAGAGGAGATGGTTGGAGCTTATAAAGGATTACGATATGAAGATGCACTATCATCCAGGAAAGGCCAATGTCGTAGCAGACTCTTTGAGTCGGAAGAGTTACGCTAATATCCTTGAAAGTAAGGGATTGCCGAAGGAGTTAGCTGAGGATATCATGGAACTTTGGTTGGAGATTGTTCCAAGAGGTTTCATTGCAACAATGGAAGTTCAGTCAACATTGTTGGACAAGATTCGATAAGCTCATAAGGAGGACAAAGAGATTGCTGAGATAAAGGAGAAGATGAGCAAAGGAAAGGCCAAAGGTTTTTGCAAGGATGAGCACGATACCTTATGGTTTGAGGATCGAGTTTATGTGCCTAATAACCCAGAGATCAGGAAGTTAATACTTGAGGAGGCTCATGACTCACCATACTCGATACACCGGAAACACCAAGATGTGTTGGGATTTGAAAGAAGCGTTTTTGGTGGACTGGTATGAAGAAGGATATTGCGAGTATGTAGCCGTATGTGATGTATGTCGAGAGAGTGAAGCGAGCATCGAAGCTAAGCAGGGACTTTACAGCCTATGCCGATACCGAATGGAAGTGGGATAAACTTGGCATGGACTTTATCACTGGACTACCGGGACCAAAGCAGGATATGACTCAATATGGGTAGTAGTGGATCGCTTGACCAAAGTGGCTCACTTCATCCCGGTGAAAACAACTTATACAAGTGCAAAGTTGGCCAAGATATATATGTCGAGGATCGTATGTTTGCATGGAGTTCGAGGACCATCGTGTCGGATAGAGGAACACAGTTTACTTCAAAGTTTTGGCATCGGTTACACGGACCACAGGTGCGAGATTGGAGTTGATCTGACCTTTCACCCAGAGCGGATGGACCGGCGAGAGAGTCAACCAGATTACGGAGGACATGTTGAGAGCATGTCGCTAGATTATGGATCTAGTTGGGATGACAATTTGCCTTACGTGAGTTCTCATACAACAATAGCTACCGAGGCCGGTTTGAAGATGGCACCGTTCGAAGCTCTGTATGGGCGCGGATCAGAAAACCAGCGATGTGGGATGAGGTAGGAGACCGGCAGTTGTTTGGACTAGACTTGATCAAAAGTGCGAGGAGAAGGTTAAAGCTGATTCGTGATAGGCGAAGATTGCTCGATCCGGCGAGAAAAGTTATCTGGAACACGAAGCAAGGAGGTAACTTATGAAATTGGAGCGAGCATATCTGCGAGTATCACCCTTGCGAGGTGAAACGTTTTGGAGTTAAGGAAAATTAGCTCGAGATTTGTAGGACCATATCGTGTTTTGGAATGGATGGGAGAATTGCCTACAAGCTGGAGTTACGAAGGATTGTCGGGAGTTCACGATGTGTTCCATGTCTCACAGTTGAAGAAGTGTCATCTTTGAGATGGCGGATATACCATTAAGAATCTGAGTACCCACGGAGGCTGTTCGGTTGGACGATAATTTGACTTATGAGGAGAAGCGGTGAAGATTCTTGACTTTGCCAGCGAGTCACTCGCAGCAAGGTTATCAAGTTTTGCAAAGTTCGATTGGAGCCACCATCCGAGGAGGAAGCCACACAGGAGCGAGAGGATGATATTACATGAGGACCACCGCACCTATTTTCTAGCCAACCCGACTCTCGAGGGGCGAGATTCATCTTAAGGGGGTAGGTTTGTAACATCCCAAATTTTCAATTTGGAATGTTATACATAGGTCATCCATGCATATCATATTTTATTGCATCAAAGTTCATAATCCTCAAAATCCTAAGCAACTCAAGGACCCTCGGAGAAGTTGGGGATTTTCGGTTTTCATATTTGATTTTTATCAAATAAGCAGCGAGATTTTTATTTTAATTATTTTCTCTCTCGAAAAATATTTCATAATAAAAATAAATGAGAGGAGATAATATGACTTCTTCAAAACAATTGAAATATTGGAGGAAAAATGTTAAAATCATTTGTTGGATTTTATTTGATTTTATTTGGATTTTATTTCGTTAGAAAAATTGCGTTTTCAAAATTGCATTTTAGGGCCAAGAAAATGTTCATCTCGTTCTAAATATTTCATTTAGGCGGTGAAAATTTGTTTTGGCATTTTAGATTTTATTTTATTTTATAGGATTTTTTTTACGTCGTGGACCTATTTAAAAAAGTTTCCCAGCTTGGTGGTCCTAACTTGCCAAGCAGGCCGGCCCAGCCCCACGCCGCCTCCATGTGTGGCCTTGGCCGCCGCCGCCGACTCGGACCGGAGTCCGAGGCGGACTCCGCCTCCGCCATGCCCCCTCCTCCAAGTCGCCCCTCCCCCCCTCTCTTAAATACCCGCCACCCGTCGCCACCACACCACCACCACCGCCACCACCCTTGAACCCGGCGGAGCCCGCCATGAGCCCAGCCGCCTCCGCCGCCGCCGCCACCCCGCCACCCACGCCGCCCGCCCGTCAGCCTTGAACCCGTGGAGCCCAGGAGCCGAGGCAGTAGCAGCCCTTGGCCGGAGCAGCGTTCGGTTTTTAGAAAACCCTAGTTTTCGTTTTTAAATAGATCGGTTTTCTCGGTTTATTTATTTAGCGGCGTTAAACTCGTTCATTCGTTTTAACGAACCGTTCTTCGTTTAGATCCGGATAACGAGCGTTTGTTCGTTAATCATTCGTCGATTTTCTTTTCTCGGATTTATTCGCGATTTTTTCGATCGCGATTTACGATCCGATCTTAGCTTCTGTTTATCTTTTCGCTCGTTAGTCGGAATCAGGCGATTCAAGCGCATAGATCTTCGTCTCGAGACCCTCTTTCTGTTTAAACAACTTAAAATAGATTATGATACTGTAAAATTTGACCATAGTGCAGATTAGTAAAAGGATTGTGTTTCTTTCGCCGTTTGAGTTTCGTTGCTCCGTTTGGTTTGATTCTTTTTGTGAACCGGAGTTCTTAAGTTGAACTTTCTGGTCAACCTCTTTTAGTTGAAGTTTTGCTTGTGCATCTTTGCTTGTTGCTTATGTATGTTATGGTTTGCTTGCGATAGAATTCCCGGAGTGCGAAGCGTGTTACTACGAGTCTCTAGGATTCGCGGATCATCAGCAAGGCAAGTAACACTTTGATCATACTCTTTTCATACCCAGTTTTTATGCATTAGCTCAATCCTCAAACATTGCATGGTTAGGATGTCATTAACTTGTGGGTTGGGAAATAGTAGTTGAGGTAGTACCTATTGCCCTGTACTATCAAACCCTTGGGAGTTACTTCTACGTGTTGCTTATATTGCTATGCTATGCTCGTAGACGTGGTTGGGTTTGAGTGAATCCATGACAGAGCGTGAGATTGTTAATTAATGGTTTAACTTAAGGTGGCAACAAAATTAACATATGGGTGGATTGAGGCACAGGGAACCAGTGTTGTCTTTTATTTTGGAAATCCGGGGTACCGTGTGATCTTCGTATGGACCGCCACCCAGGGCTCAAAGGGGGCTGAGATTATTCATGCTAGAAACTTCCGTGTGCAGCCACAAGCTACTATGGGCTCTAGCATAGTTGAGTAAGTTCGTGAAGCTCTTGAAGAGGTAGATCAGCGGGTAGTGGGTTTTGTAGGTTTGGTATGGTCTACCCAGTAGAGAGTTAATGTTTACGAAGGCTGTGTCTCGGTCATCCGTTTCTCAAACACCATGTAGTGCGAGAAATCAGCGGAGGCGATCGAGTCTTGTGGGGAAAAGTCGCAAACCTCTGCGAGTGTACAATCTAATCATGGTTAGCCGTGTCCCCGGTTATGGACAATTTTGAGTATCTAGTGCTTGAGTTATCACATGTATCTCATCACTCTTAAATAATATTGTTGGGTTGTTAACTACTTTAATTGGGATTGAGTTGGGGTTATACCTTCTCAATGTTTCAACCACCATGATAGTTAAATAAAAATCTATTCCTTTGTTGTAGGAAAAATTGGCTTTTTAAAACTATAACCATAGAGCTTTCCACCAGCCAAATATGCATGTAGTGATAGCATTTTCCTATTTCGCTCTATTGTGTTATATTGCGGCATATTCCATGTCTTGACCCGTTCTCGGGCTGCAACGTATTATGTTGCAGACTTTTGAAACGAGGAGTAAGGTTCGTTAGAGTCGTTGCCGTGCAGCTCAGCTATGCCGTTGGAGTTGATGGACTCACTTTATCTTCCAAGCCTTCATTGTTATCGCATTAGATGGCCTTAAGCCATATTATTGTAATAAGTTCTCTTTTGAGACATTCGATGTAATAAGTGTGTGATTGCTACTCATTATAAATCCTTGAGTATTGTGTGTGTCGGCATTACTAATCCGGGGATGACAACTGGAACCGGAGACTTGACCATCGAGGTCAGTTAGCTACAAGATGGTATCGAGCACATGTTGAGTGTAGGACCGACCACTAAGATAACCCATAGGTCACTCTTCTCTACTCATTTCTGACTCCTCTCCATTTTCCACTCTTTAGGATGGCGGAGATGAAGAACAAGTTTGCACAACGGATGAAGACACACCTTTTGGATGCCACTTGAAGGAAGTCACTAGGTACTTGAACATTGGAATACCAAGCTTCACGGGACGTACAATGCCACCTTACCGGAAGAGGGCGCTGGATGATTCAAGTACAAGTTCCAAGAAGGGCGTTCTCGTAACTTCTAAACCCATAGATTTTTCTTTGAAGCACCCACACAGAGTCTAGGCAAGAAGCATGGCAGCCCACATTACCATGGGACGCATTGGAGAAGTCTACAACATGGAGCTTAAGGACACCATCTATCAAATATTTGGGCGCCGAGATGAGCAATGGGAAGTAATCAGCACCAAGAAGGATAGATCCATTGCAGCCTTCATCCAGGAGCTAAACCAGCACATTCGACGTCGGGAAAACCGGATGTCGCCGAACATGATGGAGTTGAAGAAAGGCGAAGACCGGGATCATCGAGCTGGAGGAAGAAGTCAAGTTTACCGCGAT
>JAHIAM010001889.1:0-22892 GCA_021605205.1 Aegilops longissima
AATTGCCTACGATGAGGAACATGATAGCCCCGAGGAATTTGATGTTCAAATTTCCGACCGTTCTTGTCTTCTGCTACCGGCTGTCCCAAATATCTTATCCATCTAACGGTCATATCATTGAAGGGCATTTATGTCTTATCATGTCGGGCTGCTCCCTAGGCTATAAATAGCCGCCCCTACAACCACTAGTTGGTTGGCTGCTCGAGAGAACTTGACACTTGTCATTTGAGAGCAACCCATCCTCCGAGGACTTTGGCGAAAATCATCAAGTGAGGAAAACCCAAAACCAAACCTCAACAAACCCAAAGTGATTGAGCATCATGAAGAAATTGATCCAGCGTGGATCCGGCGCTTTTACCTTTGAAGACTGTGCTTCTTCCAGACGGTTAGGCGTCAAGGTCTAGAGCATCCAAGAGGAATTGTGGATCGCCGAGTGACCAAGTATGTGAAGGTTTGGAAGTCGCCTGAAGACTTACCACGAGTGATTGGACGAGGTCTGCGTGACCTTAGTTCAAGGAGAATACGGTGAGGACTTGGTGTCCTGAGCTGCGTGCTCAGAGACTGGGTGTCCGGGACTGCGTGTCCTCGAGTTTAAATACTCAGCCGCTCCAACCAGACGTACAACTGAGACAGCAGTTGGAACTGGTCTACCAAATCATTGTCTTCACCAACCTAACTGGTTCTATTTCCTCAACCCTTTCATTTCCTCATTACTGTGTTGAGTGTTTGTTCATATCTGTGTTTGAAGACTTTGACTGAAGACTTTCTCAATTTCCTCAGTTCAATTTCTTCAGTCTGTTTGTCTTCATCTTGTGTTATCCTGTGATTACGCTTTCTGTACTCTGTGATTGTCTTCATTTCATCATGATGACTATGCCTGTAATCTGCTATGCTTACTTCTGAGTACTTATTCCGCTGCATGTATTTCTTCGCTAAGGAATTTCCTCACCAGCAAATTCCTCAGTGAAGAATTTGTAAAATTCTCTAAAAATCGCCTATTCACCCCCCCTCTAGTCGATATAACGCACTTTCAGGAGCAACCTGTTGCAGATAGCCAAACAAATGATATTCCTGTTGATATGCAAATTGATGAGCAACAGGTTGTGGCACCGGAAGAAGTTGCAGCAGGAGAAGGTACAATTGAAATCACAAAATATGTAAGGGACCCCGGTATGCGCCAGCAAATTTGGGAACTCCCTCATGATGAGCAAGAAGAAGCACGCCGCTTCTATATTTTGAAGGGAGCTTATCAACCATACATGAGAGAATATCCATATAATAAACCAGGAAAAAATCGTTGTCGATTTCAATACAGTTATTTCAATTCTTTTCCTTGGCTTGAGTATTCGATGGAAACACATCATGCGTATTGCCTATCTTGTTTTCTCTTCACAAAAAAGCCAAGTGGAAGGTGTGGCTCTGATGCATTCACAGTCAAGGGATTTAATAATTGGAAGAAGGTGAATGATGGAAACGAATGTGCTTTCTTAACTCACATGGGCAAAGATTCCAACTCCGCTCATAACTTTTCTCAGCGGTGTCATGATAATCTGAAAAATAGTTTGACTCACATTGACAAGTCAATGGTGAAAGTGTGTGCAAAAAAGGTCGCAGATGCAAGGCTAAGGCTTAAAGTTACAATTGATTGCATCAAGTAAGCAAACTTTTCTGTTTTGAGAATTCAAATATTTTATAATGTACATTAAAGCAAGTTATGACTATTTTTCTTGTTGATTTCATTAGATGGTTAACATTCCAAGCTTGTGCTTATAGAGGCCATGCGAATCTCCGGATCAAGTAATCAGGGTAATTTTCTTCATCTGGTGAGGTTCTTGGCTTCTTATAGCAAAGAGGTGAATGCGGTTGTTTTGGAAAATGCTCCAAGGAATGCGAAGTACACCTCTCATACAGTGCAACTAGAAATCCTCACATTACTTTCTAGTAGAGTTAAGGAAAAAATTAGAGATGAAATTGGTACTAGCAAGTTCTGCATAATGGTAGACGAAGCACGAGATGAATCAAAGAAAGAGCAAATGGCATTGGTTCTTGATTCCCGAGCACCGAGGGGTTCATACAGGGCGTTTTCTTGATGTAATTCATGTCACCGACACTACTGCTTTGACTCTCAAGAAGGCAATTTGCAAAGTCCTTTCGATAATAATTTGAATGTCCAAGACATTAGAGGACAAGGCTATGACGGGCAAGTAATATGAGAGGTGAATAGAATGGATTGAAGGCTCTAATTCTGAATGACTGCCCTTATGCATATTATGTGCATTGCATGGCTCATCAGTTACAGTTAGCGCTTGTTGCCGCGTCAAGGAGGTACATGATGTGCATAACTTTTTCCAAAATGCAAATTTCATTATAAATGTTGTTAGCGCATCGACTAAACGTAATGATGAGTTGTTAGCAAATAAAGCTGCGGAGATTGCACGAAATTGAATTGGGAGAACTCGATACAGGAAAAGGGCAAAATCAGATAGGAACTTTACAAAGACCTGGTGACACTAGATGGAGTTCCCACTTCAAGTCAATTCAGAGTTTACAGAAGATGTTTGGCGCTACAGTTGAGGTCCTAAGGAGTATAGCAAATGACCGTGCAGCCTCGAAATATTCTAGAGGAGATGCCGTAGGAGCCCTAAAAATAATTATGTCATTCGATTTTGTGTTCATTTTACATCTAATGGAGAAAATCATGAAAATCACTGATGTTTTATGTCAAACACTCCAAAAGAAGTCACTAGATATTCTGAATGCATTAGATTTGGTCTCAACCACAAAGGTGCTACTTGGTAAGCTGAGAGAAGATGGTTGGGATCCCCTTCTTCAGGAGGTTCAATCTTTTTGTTTGAAGCATGAGATTGACATCCCTGATCTGAATAGCAGGTAACATATATTTTCTTGTTCATATAATATAGAATATTATTTATCATATTTACTAATATATGATGTGATTTGTAGGTATGTAGATGTAACAAAGTCTCACAACAAACATGATAACACTACTACATTACATCACTACAAAGCAGATGTGTTCAATGTTGCCATAGATCAGCAATTGGTTGAGCTAAATGATCGTTTTGGTGTTCAAAACACAGAGCTTTTGACACTTTGTGCATCTTTGGAATCCACGGCATGACTCATTTGACGTGTCTAATATATGCACATTAGTGGAAAATTTTTATCCTGCTGACTTTTCTAGTCAAGAACGAGTTCATTTGGAGTCTCAACTTCCCCATTTCCAGCTTGATGTTTGCAACCATCCGGAGCTAAAGAGTTCGCCTTCACTTGCTGATTTGACTATTGGATTATTTAAAACAGGTAAAGTTGCTACATACTCAATGGTTGAATGATTGATAGACTAGTGCAGTTGTTTATAACTTTTGCTTATTTGACTCCTTGATTATTAAATACAGGTAAAGCCGCTACGTACTCAATGGTTGATAGATTACTACGGTTGGTCATAACTCTTCCGGTGTCAACCGCGACAACCGAGCGAGCTTTTCAGCTATGAAACTAGTCAAGACACGTCTTCGAAACAGAATGGGAGATGACTTTCTTCGGCATTACATGGTCGTCTATATTGGGAAGGAAATAGCTGCAAAGATCACATCTGATGAGATAATCAATTTGTTCGACACTGGTGGTCGAGAGCTGAGTTTAAGCTAATAGATATGTAACTTCATTTTATAGGTCTATGAATATTTCTTATGCTTTGTCCTCAACGTTATTACGAGACTTAACATGTCATGATATTTCTTTCATTCTAAGCATTGGTTTCTCGCCCCCCTCATGTTCAAATCCTGGCTCCGCCCCTGGCCGTTGGAGATGCCCTTACCACCTTTTAATTCTCTTCGGCAAAATCACCATTAGCAGGTGGGCCCACCCGTGTCAACAGCAGCCATGACCAACATCTTGTCCTTCTTCTCCTCAAAATAATGTACTAATAGTTTCAGCATTAACTAAATGCAGAGGCTGAGGCAACCATGATCCCAACACCTGTTAGCCTCTGCTAAGCACGATTAGATTGCACAAGCAGAAAGTGGTTTAGAGGACAAAAGCAGGGTACTTGGCAATGATCCTCTTTGTGATGACGCGATGCTTTTGTAAAGTAGGAGCCGGTGGGTACTGTACTAGTTAATGGTTAAGGAAGGTGAGGTGATGATTAATAACTAAACAAAAGAAGGCTCTTCTGATGATGCTTTTGTCACACGATAATGCATGCACGCACCAGTTAAGGTTCCAAGCATATCAGACAACATGCATAGATTCTGGCCTGCGGAAACTGGATTATTGTCGAACTGCCTCCTGAAACCAGGCTGATAATTCTGTTTTAGTCTAGTTTGTTCATAGGCAAACTGAACAAAAATCCACAACTTGTAAATGCTCACCCATTATTATCAACTATGTGTTTCAACATTGGCCACCCTCTCATGTTAATTAACTTTAATAAAAGATTAAAAAGTGTATCTTTTTTTAACCTTTGTGTCTTGTGACGGCGGCAGCTTGAGAGCCCGCGCGCAACAGGAAGCTCCCCGCACGGAAAGAGAGCAGGTCCCGCCGTCGCCAGCCAGCGGTGGCGAGGGGGAAGGGGGAGGAGGGGGTGCTTCGGCGGCGGGGGCAGAGGCCCGCCCGAGTCGCCTTCAGGGGAGATGACGCGGGGGCAATGCGGTTTCGGTGGGGCTATTTTACTTCGATGGTAGAGCCGGAGAAGGAAGAAGTGTAGTCCCTCCGTCCACGAATAAGTGTATGTTTGGCGGCATTCAAAATTTGTCACAAAAAGTGTACTTCTATCTTTTCAATGTACTTTAAAATTAAAAAAAATCTCTCTCATCACACAGTAATCAAGACCAACAACATTCAATACATGGTCTTCTCACTTTCTACATGCACTTAGTTCATTGATGATGGGGTAATTAAGAGGAGATGGATGATGACTTGCACCTTCCAAATGAATTGGTGGTGGGGTAATTGAGAGGAGATGGATGATAACTTGCACCTTCTTGGAGCCTAGTGGAAGATCTCGGTGGGCATAACGATCGCGAGACTTCTTCATTTTTGTTGATCCATGTTGTTGACATTTGTTTCTTTTGCTCTTTCTTTGTCGTTTCTTTTGGCGTGGATGTCTTGCTTCCCGCCCACCTATCCTGTATGGTTCGGCTGGTTGCTTTGTATACAAAGCGGGGAAACCTTTTTCGGTAACTTGCACCTTCTCGCGTAGTTCGGGGGCAAACTAGGTACGGGCATGGAGCGGTGATAAGGATGGGATCATGCAACACCGCAAAAGAGAAGAGAGTGAACCGCAAGGCGGCGGCGACAACAACAACAACAGTTTTAATAATCATTAATAATTATTTATGATTTATTCAACTGAATTCAAAGAGTTGTTCTATTGGTAAAAAGAAAAGATGAAGACAAAAAAAAATCGAAGTAAACTGAGGTTCAAGGTTGAGAACGAGGCAGCTCCGACTTTGGTGACGAGCAGTACACTCTGAGTGATGTTCTGGTGAATAATCCAAATTTGGACTTGGGAGGTGCAGTTGGCTTGACATGTACGTCAGTCAGCGGCGCGGTCAGTCGTGGAGCGGAAGCAAGCAGACAGCGGTGCGGTCTCGTACGTCACACGTACAGCAGTCAGCAGTAGATAGAGTAGCAGTATTTTTGTGTGGTACCAGTACCAGTAGTAGCTCACAAATTAAGGGGGTCCTCCACGCACACACATGCTGCACGCATACTCCTGCCATGTTCCAAGAACTGGAGTAATACTTTATCACGTGTATTAATTTGTTACCCCCTTGGAACAAATTTCCTGCTTCACGGTTTTGTTTTGTTTTGTTTTGTTTTGTATTTTGCTTAGGTGGATGGAGTAAGTAACAACACGCGCGCGCGTGCCAAATGCCAAATAAATAAATCCATGGAAATGTGCTGGACATGCTACATAGGCAGAGCTGAGGACAGGAGTGTTGTGCAGGACAGGAGTTACGGCGAGGGTCGTCCGTTCCGTTGGCACCCGCCGCGAGCAACAGTGCCCACCGAAAGTGAGGGAGGGAGGGAGGAGAAAATGCAGCATTCAATTCAAGATTATAAAGTGAAAAATTGCGCGGTACTGCCTCCGTCCTGGTTTATAGGTCCCATCGTATTTTGTCACAAAAAATTATATCATTAGAAACTATGTTCAATTACGAATCCAATGATATATTTTTCCTTGGCATGCATTAACATTTTGTAAGTTAAATATTTGGTCAAAATTTGGCATAAATTACAAAGGGGACCAATAAACCAGGACGGAGGTGCAGTACTTTTCTTTGTATAATAGTATGACAATTTTTCTCTCAAACGAACACTCCATTCGTCCGGAATTACTCATCGCAAAATTGGATAAAAATGGATGTATCTAGAACTAAAATACATTTAGATACATCCATTTCTCGGACAAGTAATTTCGGTGAGAGGGGGTACATATCAACACAGGTAGAGAGGGGTCCACATCGGCAGGTCTTTTGTGTCATGTAACAAAGTGAGAAAGAGAGAAATGCTGCATGCATGCATGAGATTCCCTCTCCAACTAAAGACTTGCATTTATTTTTCTTATATCATTTTGAATGGCTAATAACTTTTTAAACAAAAATTAGTTTTTGAAACTTTTTACATATTTGAATTCATGTGAATATATCTTTAAAACAAGACCGGTCTTGAATATATTTTGAACAAGTTTAAAAATAACGGTTTCACATATTTTATGATAACATGCTCCATTCATTTTTAAAATATTTTCTAATAAAATATTTCACTCAATTTAAATCAAATTTCACAAATTTTAAAACAGATTTTACTCATTTTCAAAGAAATTATATAACATATTCCACCCATTTCAAAAAGATTTCATAAATAACATATTTCACACACTTCAAAAAATATTCTAGTAATTTTATATAACATATTTCACTCATTTAGAAAAAGGTTTCATAATAATGTATTCTACTCATTAAAAAATCATAATTACTCCTCCGTTCCTAAATACAAGTCTTTTAGACATTCCATTATGGACTACAGACGGAGCAAAATGAGTGAATCTACATTATAATATGTGTCTATATACATCCGTATGTAGTTTGTAGTGGAATCTCTAAAAAAAACTTATATTAAATAGGAACGGAGGGTGTAACAAATTTCAGAATCCATATTTCACATTTCACTAGCTTGTTTCAAAAACTAACATCTATTTTAAGTGCACATTTTTAAACTGTTACACATTTACCAGTAATCGGCTTCAGAAGTTCATATTTTTCTAGTGAATTAGGTTTACTTCACATATGGAATAATATGTGAAACGCCAAATTTTAAACATGCTTGAAATGTATCCAAGATTGGTCTGTTTCTAAAGGTCTTCCACGCCAAGAGTTCAAATATATAAATTATTTCACAAACAAACTTATATATTAATTCCTGCTTTCCTAAATATAAGTCTTTTTAGAGATTTTAATATGAACTACGTACTGATGTATGTAGACATGGTTTACAGTGTAGATTCATTCGTTTTGCTCGATACTAATCCATATTAGAATCTCTAAAAGACTTTATATTTAGGAATGGAGAAAGTAAAAGATATGACTGATTTAAATTATCTAAGATAAAATAAAGTCTTTGGATTTATCTGAGAGGGAGAGAGAGGAGAGAGAGATGTATGAGTAGTGTCCATCACTGACAATAGTAGTATTGCGGGGCCTGTCGGACTGACAGTTGATTTAACTAAAAAAGAATACCAGAAACTGAAAAACCAATACAAAGAATATACATGTGTGTGTGTGTCATAGCTAGCACGAATCATAAAACCAAATGTGTGGTAGCGGATGTACCGCTACATACCGCCAACGCTCAAAACGACTTTCTGATTCAAGCTTTGCTTTGGTTCCTCCCTCCTGCGTTTAAAGTGCAGTCTTGTTGCACCTTTCTTTGTTGCCACCACACCAGTAATTCTTGCCGGAACTGCACCGGGCCGCCTTCCTCCTCGATTCCACCATCCATCTTCTTCCTCTGGTCAGCAGCTCTCCTTGTCTAGAGCACCTCAGCAGGCAGCCATGCACATGCATACGTACTTACATAGAAACGACAGCCACACTTGCCACTTGGCTCGGTTAATTGGTGCTTGCTTGGATTATCACTGGCTCCGTTCGGAACGTACTACGTGCGTGCGTGCTCCCACGTCCTCTCTGCGTGTGAGTAAGATAAGATGCATGGGCCTTGAGTGACCTGCAAGCAAGCAAGCAAAACTGACTCCAAGAAGGCTACCCCCTTTCCTCGGTCAATAATCCAAGCAATCTACAACAAAAACACACATCCTTCCGCACAACGGCATTGCCAAAGTTAGTATAAAGTTGAGTCACTTGTTCTGGGACGGATGGAGTACACTAGTAGAAAAAGGGCATATAGTCCCGGTTCATATGGGCCTTTAGTCGGTTCGTGAACGGGACTAAAGGGTCGATACTAATACCCTCACCCTTTAGTCCCGGTTCTATCCAGAACCGGGACAGATGGGCCTCACGTGGCCTGTCCGCTGAGCCAGCAGAGGGCCTTTGGTCCCGGTTGGTGGCACCAACGGGACCAATAGGCATCCACGCGTCAACATTTCTTTGGCTCTGGTTTTGTTTTTTTTTTTCAAAAGAGGGGGGTTTGGGGGTTAATTTAGGTGTTTCATATATTGTGCTATAGCTAGCTAATTAATAGAGAAAAGTGTCCTTTCTTTTGTCCGTGCTTGGTCGACGCCACGTACTATACATACCTATAGAGAGGACTAACTAGACATGCTAGCTAGCTAGTAATTAAGCAAAAGAAGATCGTCATGAACATATATATGCATACAGAGAGAAGTGATATCGACCACCTCTCCTTCTCCGAGAGATTGGTCGAACAACAAGTTCTCGTATATCTATCCGACGCTACCGCTACATATATACAATAATTATCTTTTACAATACGGACGCGTGGTCCACATGGTATTCCCGTCTTCAGCGATCACATAGTCAAGAAAGAATGCCGACAATTCCTCTTGAATTGCCCGCATGCGATCTGGTGCTAGGAGTTCATCCGCTGTCAAACATCTAATTTTAAGAAAGGGGTCAATACATACATACATACATACATATATATATATATATATATATATGAATGAATGAAACTCAACACAAATGATGGTAATAAAATAAAATTGTGAATATTTTTATTTATGCACTTCAAATTGTATGTCGGAGTAGCCCTCTCACAGGTCGTGTGGCGGATGGACTCATAAACGTAGTATCCACAGAAATCATTCCTTGTTCCTGCCACAACCACTTTACAAGAAACAGAGGTCAATCAAACTGATAATTATATATAGCAAGCACATGCTAAATGGTATTGATGAAACTAGCGCTTGAATCACTAGGAGATGCGCGTGGAATATGCTACTATATAGTACTTACTGGTGTCTAAATTGCAGCTTCTTGGTAGTCCCGGAGCTTTTTGGTGAATTTTCCCAAGCCCTGCCATACAAAGAAAACAATTACTTGATATCAGAAATGAACAAAGTTGCTGATATGGTGGATAATGATCGATTTAACTTACTTTCGAGCATTTCAGTCATTTCCGCATACTCCTTGGGATCTTTTCGTCTCGAGTCTAAGACAGTTACTACTCCTGTTCAAGCTTAATCTCTAGGAGAATATAGTGGAACCTGCTTGCGCATGCATAACTCATCAATATTACATTTCTATAACCTGGACTAAATAAGGAAACCGAATATGCCACAAGACAGTAACACTCACGTGTAGTTGTAAGGAAAGAGTATTGTATTTTGTGTTCATTTATTTCCAACGATCGTAGTAAGTTGGCCTCGGTTTCCTTGGCACGATATTTAACCTCATTTGCATCGATGAGATATGTGTTAATGAACCCAATATCACCCACTTGTTTTTTCTTCATTTCTGCGATCTTCAATCTGCATAATATAGTGAGGATATTTATAAATACATGCAATGAAAGAGCTGAGTTATATAGAGATACTTAATGACAGAAGTAGTACTACTTACAGACAGTAGCAGGTGACCGTTGCTTTATCGATGGCCAATTGATTGAAAAACTGATAGAACTCCTCAAATGGAATAGGCAACAGTTCAATTCCAAGGAGGTCATGCTCCTTTAACTCTCAAATACAAAGTATTCCTCCCGTCGAGACTCTTTGCAGGTTTTCATGTACCAATCATGCAATCTTCGCATCATCGTTGTTAGAGAGCTTTCATCTTTGACGAGAGGCTTCCGTACTCGTATCTTTGTATCTGCACCTCCAAGAAATCAAATTGTACATCGTCGGGCAAGTAATCTTCAGGATTGCCATAACGGGCACCATCCTCGGATCGACGATGTCGCTAGCGAGCACCTTGAGCGGGGGCACGATTCCTTCGCTTGTTCGCCGAGCTGGGCAATTTGTTTCCCAGCTCGTCGTTCTTTCATCCTTTGATCATCGAGTACTTCCCGATCTCTCCGCCTCGGCAAATGCCTTTCAATAATGCGCTCATAGTTGCCTTTCGGCGGAGACTTGGGTGGTTTTGTCGGGGCAGCGAGTGCGCTTCGCTTTGACCGGATCTACCTTCTCCTCCGGAGGTGGATGTCTCTTTGCTTTCAACCCTTGAAACCAGTCATCCACTTCGGTCTGCGCGATCTTCGCGTTTTCCTCCTCGCTCCTCTCGTCACGGTAACTTCTCCGAGTCTTGAGAAGGACCGAATCAGATCTCCTCCCGCCTTTGGCAAGATCTGCTAGACGCCGCAGAGCGACAGGCGGATGTCTTCTTTCCTTGCTTACGAGGCGGAGGAGAAGGACTACGACGCTGGAGCAGCCGGAGCGGGCGGCGGGTCTCTTCCGCCCTTGCCGACGAGGCGGAGAAGGAGGAGGCTGGCTGCCGGACGCCGGTGCAGGCGGAGAAGGAGACGGAGTGCCGCCACGCCGAAGAAGGAGCCGGCCGAGTGCCCCGATCGTCACTCGCCGGAGGAGGAGGCGGTGGAGGAGGCGGAGTGCCCGACTCGCCGGAGGAGGAGGAGGAGGCGGTGGAGGAGGCGGAGTGCCTGACTCGCCGGAGGAGGAGGAGGAGGCGGAGGCGTCCATTCGGAAGGTTGATGAGATCCTTCCGCCATAGGCATGGAGTCTTGAGCGAGAACCCAGCCGATACTCCCCTTCACCGGTAGGGTGGTCAAGCCGAGCTCCTCAAATCCCTCCGTTATTTCATCGACCATCACCTTAGCATATCCTTCTCGAATCGGCGGCGGTGAAAAGTTGAGTCGGGTTTAGTGGGATAAGCAGAGCCAACAGCCGCCTTGACCTTTAAATTGCTCCATTGCGCCATAAGGTGGCAACTTTCAGCATCCGTGATAGCATCCACGGATAGCTGGCAGGAGCCGTCAAGGCATGCTGCTCTGGCTGAAGCAGCTCGGTGGAAGCCACGCTGCTTCTCCGCCGAGATGGCGGGGTAGCTTTGGGGAAGCTTCGCAGGTCGTTTGTTGTGATCGGCTGCTTCTCGTTCCTCTTCTCGTTCCTCTAGCCCCATTACCCTTTCGTGCAGCGCTGCATTAGGCTCTGCTCCAGTTTCTTCCTCCTCTCATGGGTTTTGTAACCCCTGCGTCCGAAATCCAGCCTTCCACGAAAGGGAGCTGGCGTGCCTCGTGTCCGTCCGAGGTTCTCGAGATTCCCGAGGGCCATTGTGAGCTCGTCCTTCTCCTGCTCGAAGCGAACTTCCCTTGCTGCGCTGCTTCGATATAATGCTTAAGCCTCTTGACTGGTATGTCCAATTGTTCGTCCGCCCAAATGCACTTCCCGTTATAGGGTCCAAGGATCCGCCGCCCGAAGAACCAAGTCCGCAACGGTCTGCCAGTTCATTGTCTCGGTTCGATCCCTTTATCAAGCAGATCATTCTCAGCCTTGGACCACTTAGGCGGGCTATGAGGTAGCCACGACCCCGTGCGATGATGAAGCTTCTTCTTCGCAGCATTTCTCTTGTTTGTCGCTGACATCTTTTTACTCTTTTCCGATGTCTTGTAGGCCACAAATGCGGGCGATCATCTCTGATCTTCTCATATTTGCCCGTGAATTCTGGTGTCTCATTTTTTTCGACATACGTATTGAGGTCTTTCTTCCAATTCCTGAATAGTTCTGCCATCTTCTTAAGAGCAAAAGACTTGATTAATGGCTCTATTACTGGCTTCTCCGGATCATCCTCTGGCGGTAGGGTAAAATTTGACTTCAGCTCGGTCCAAAGATCATTTTTCTGCATATCATTGACATAAGACACCTCGTGGTCTTCGTTCTTAGGCTTATACCATTGGTGGATGCTGATGGGATCTTGTCCCTAACGAGAACCCCCCTTGAGCAACAAATGCCTTCTTTGTCCGGTAGGGTTCAATCGGTTGGCCGTCATGCGCGATTTGTATGATCTCAAACTTTTCATCCGAGCTCAACTTTTCTTGGGCCTCGTCTCTTTACGAAGTTGTGCTCGATCTGGAGGGCTAGAAAAAGAACAAAGACGAGAGTTAATTAATATGTGTACATATATATATACCAAAACAAAGGCGAGAGCTAGTCAGCACATGCTTAACTAATATATATACCTGGCGGACTCGGTTTGGTGATCACCGAGCCGTCCTCACGGTCTACTTCTTGCACCGGCATTGGGTCATCGGAGACCATGTAAATCATAGCCAGCTGCTTCTTCACCCTCTCCTTCCGGACCATCGTTATCGACGTTGAGAAACATCATCGAGGAGACGGCATCACTTCCGTGTGCGATTATGTCCCTCAACAACGCTTCTTGTGCTTCGTCTCGGGGGGTGTCCATAGTTTCTACAAATATTTACAACATGGCAATTATTATTCAAACATGACAGATATGGATATATTAGTGCCAACGTAGAACTAGCTAGCTAATCACAATAAGGTGAAGGAAATATGCCCTAGAGGCAATAATAAAGTTATTATTTATTTCCTTATACCATGATAAATGTTTATTATTCATGCTAGAATTGTATTAACGGAAACATAATACATGTGTGAATACATAGACAAGCAGATAGTCACTAGTATGCCTCTCTTGGACTAGCTCATTAATCAAAGATGGTTGTGTTTCCTAACCATAGACATGTGTTGTCATTTGATTAATGGGATCACCTCATTAGGAGAATGATGTGATTGACATGACCCATTCCGTTAGCTTAGCACTTGATCGTTTAGTATATTGCTAATGCTTTCTTCATGACCTATACATGTTCCTGTAACTATGAGATTATGCAACTCCGTTTACGGAGGAACACTTTGGTACTACCAAACGTCACAACGAATCGGGTGATTATAAAGGAGTACTACAGGTGTCTCCAAAGGTACTTGTTGGGTTGGCGTATTTGAGATTAGGTTTTGTCACTCCGATTGTCGGAGAGGTATCTCTGGGCCTTCTCGGTAATACACATCACTTAAGCCTTGCAAGCATTACAACTAATGAGTTAGTTGTGAGATGATGTATTACGGAACGAGTAAAGAGACTTACGGTGCGAGATTGAACTAGGTATTGGATACCGACGATCGAATCTCGGGTAAGTAACATACCGATGACAAAGGGAACAACGATGTCGTTATGCGGTTTGACCGATAAAGATCTTCGTAGAATATGTAGGAACCAATATGAGCATCCAGGTTCCGCTATTGGTTATTGACCGAGAATGGTTCTAGGTCATGTCTACATAGTTCTCGAACCCGTAGGGTCCGCACGCTTAACGCTTCGATGACAGTTCATTATGAGTTTATAAGTATTGATGTACGAAGGTTGTTCGAGTCCCGGATATGATCACGGACATGACGAGGAGTCTCGAAATGGTCGAGACATAAAGATTGATATATTGGAAGCCTATGTTTGGACTTCGGAAGGGTTCCGAATGAAAACAGGAAGTTACCGGAACACCGGGGGGTTACCGGAACCCCCCGGGGGGTATATGGGCCTTAATGGGCCACAAGGGAGAAGAGGAAGGGCCGGCCAGGGCAGGCCGCGCGCCCCCCTCCCCCCTCTAGTCCGAATAGGACAAGGAGAGGGGGGGCGGCGCCCCCTTCCCTCTTCCCCCTCCCCAATCCTACTCCAACTAGGAGAAGGGGGGGAGTCCTACTCCCGGTGGGAGTAGGACTCCTCCAGGCGCGCCTCCCTAGGGCCGGCCGCACCCCCCTTTGCTCCTTTATATACGGGGGCAGGGGGGCACCCCATGACACACAAGTTGATCTACGGATCGTTCCTTAGCCGTGTGCGGTGCCCCCCTCCACCATATTCCACTTCGGTCATATCGTCGTAGAGCTTAGGCGAAGCCCTGCGCCGGAGAAGTCATATCGTCGCGGAGCTTAGGCGAAGCCCTGCGTCGGTGGAGCATCAACATCGCCACCACGCCGTCGTCTTGTGGAACTCATCCCGACACTTTGCTGGATCGGAGTCCGGGATCGTCATCGAGCTGAGCGTGTGCAGAACTCGGAGGTGCCGACGTTCGGTGCTTGGATCGGTCGGATCGTGAAGACGTCGACTACATCAACAGCGTTGTTATAACGCTTCGCTTTCGGTCTCGAGGGTACGTGGGCGGACCTCTCCCTCTCGTTGCTATGCCATCACCATGGTCTTGCGTGTTCGTAGGAAATTTTTGAAATTACTCGTTCCCCAACAGTGGCATCCGAGCCTGGTTTTATGCGTTGATGTCATATGCACGAGTAGAACACAAGTGAGTTGTGGGCGATATAAGTCATACTGCTTACCAGCATGTCATACTTTGGTTCAGCGGTATTGTGAGATGAAGCGGCCGGACCGACATTACGCAGACGCTTACGCGAGACTGGTTTCACCGCCCGAGCACTCGTTGCTTAAAGGTGACCGGCGGGTGTCTCTCTCTCACTTTAGTTGAACCGAGTGTGGCTCGCCCGGTCCTTGCGAAGGTTAAAACAGCACCAACTTGACAAACTATCGTTGTGGTTTTGATGCGTAGGTAAGAACGGTTCTTGCTCAGCCCGTAGCAGCCACGTAAAACTTGCAACAACAAAGTAGAGGACGTCTAACTTGTTTTTGCAGGGCATGTTGTGATGTGATGTGGTCAAGACGTGATGCTATATTTTATTGTATGAGATGATCATGTTTTGTAACCGAAGTTATCGGCAATGGCAGGAGCCATATGGTTGTCGCTTTATTGTATGAAATGCAACGCCATGTAATTGCTTTACTTTATCACTAAGCAGTAGCGATAGTCGAGAAGCAATAGTTGGCGAGACGACAACGATGCTACGATGGAGATCAAGGTGTCGCTACCGGTGACGATGGTGATCATGGCGGTGCTTGGCGATGGAGATCACAAGCACAAGATGATGATGACCATATCATATCACTTATATTGATTGCATGTGATGTTTATCCTTTATGCATCTTATCTTGCTTTGATTGACGGTAGCATTATAAGATGATCTCTCACTAAAATTATCAAGAAGTGTTCTCCACGAGTATGCACCGTTGCCAAAGTTCGTAGTACCCGGACACCACGTGATGATCGGGTGTGATAAGTTCTCGTCCATCTACAACGGGTGCAAAACAGTTGCTGCGCTGAATACTCAGGTTAAACTTGACGAGCCTTGCATATAACAGATATGGCCTCGAACACGGAGACCGAAGGTCGAACGTGAATCATATAGTAGATATGATCAACATAGTGATGTTCACCATTGAAACTACTCCATCTCACGTGATGATCGGACATGGTTTAGTTGATTTGGATCACGTAATCACTTAGATAACTAGAGAGATGTCTGTCTAAGTGGGAGTTTTTAATATGATTAATTAAACTTAAATTTATCATGAGCTTAGTACCTGATAGTATTTTGCTTGTCTATGTTTACTGTAGATAGATGGCTCGTGCTGTTGTTCCGTTAAATTTTAATGCGTTCCTTGAGAAAGCAAAGTTGAAAGATGATGGTAGCAATTACACGGACTGGGTCCATAACTTGAGGATTATCCTCATTGCTGCACAGAAAAATTACGTCCTGGAAGCACCGCTGGGTGACAGGCCTGCTGCAGGAGCTGAGCCAGAAGTTGTGAACGTCTCGCAAAGCAAAGCTGATGACTACTCAATAGTTCAGTGTGCCATGCTTTACGGCTTAGAACCGGGTCTTCAACGACGTTTTGAACGTCATGGAGCATATGAGATGTTCCAGGAGTTGAAGTTAATATTTCAAGCAAATGCCCGGATTGAGAGATATGAAGTCTCCAATAAGTTCTATAGCTGCAAGATGGAGGAGAATAGTTCTGTCAGTGAACATATACTCAAAATGTCTAGGTATAATAATCACTTGATTCAACTGGGAGTTACTCTTCCGGATGATAGTGTCATTGACAGAATTCTCCAATCACTGCCACCAAGCTACAAGAGCTTCATGATGAACTATAATATGCAAGGAATGACTAAGACAATTCTGAGCTCTTCGCAATGCTAAAAGCATGGAGGTAGAAATCAAGAAAGAGCATCAAGTGTTGATGGTCAATAAGACCACTAGTTTCAAGAAAAAGGGCAAAGGGAAGAAGAAGGGAAACTTCAAAAAGAACAGCAAGAAAGTTGCTGATCAAGAGAAGAAACCCAAGTCTGGACCTAAACCTGAAATCGAGTGTTTTACTGCAAGCGATGGACACTGGAAGCGGAACTGCCCCAAGTATTTGGCGGATAAGAAGGATGGCAAGGTGAACAAAGGTATATGTGATATACATGTTATTGATGTGTACCTTACTAGAGCTCGTAGTAGCACCTGGGTATTTGATACTGGTTCTGTTGCTAATATTTGCAACTCGAAACAGGGACTACGGAATAGACGAGCACTGGCAAAGGACGAGGTGACGATGCGCGTGGGAAATGGTTCCAAAGTCAATGTGATTGCGGTCGGCACGCTACCTCTACATCTACCTTCGGGATTAGTTTTAGACCTAAATAATTGTTATTTGGTGCCAGCGTTGAGCATGAACATTATATCTGGATCTTGTTTGATGCGAGACGGTTATTCATTTAAATCAGAGAATAATGGTTGTTCTATTTATATGAGTAATATCTTTTATGGTCATGCACCCTTGAAGAATGGTCTATTCTTGTTGAATCTCGACAGTAGTGATACACATATTCATAATGTTGAAACCAAAAGATGCAGAGTTGATAATGATAATGCAACTTATTTGTGGCACTGCCGTTTAGGTCATATCGGTGTAAGACGCATGAAGAAACTCCATACTGATGGGCTTCTGGAATCACTTGATTATGAATCACTTGGTACTTGCGAACCGTGCCTCATGGGCAAGATGACCAAAACGCCGTTCTCCGGAACTATGGAGCGAGCAACTGATTTGTTGGAAATCATACATACTGATGTTTGTGGTCCAATAAATGTTGAGGCCTTGTGGGGTATCGTTATTTTCTCACCTTCACAGATGATTTGAGTAGATATGGGTATATCTACTTAATGAAACACAAATCTGAAACATTTGAAAAGTTCAAAGAATTTCAGAGTGAAGTGGAAAATCATCGTAACAAGAAAATAAAGTTTCTACGATCTGATCGTGGAGGAGAATATTTGAGTTACGAGTTTGGTTTACATTTGAAGCAATGTGGAATAGTTTCAGAACTCACGCCACCGGAACACCACAGAGAAATGGTGTGTCCGAACGTCGAATCGTACTTTACTTGATATGGTGCGATCTATGATGTCTCTTACTGATTTACCGCTATCGCTTTGGGGATATGCTTTAGAGGCGGCCGCATTCACGCTAAATAGGGCACCATCAAAATCCGTTGAGACGACACCTTATGAACTGTGGTTTGGCAAGAAACCAAAGTTGTCGTTTCTTAAAGTTTGGGGCTGCGATGCTTATGTGAAGAAACTTCAACCAGATAAGCTCGAACCCAAATCGGAAAATGTGTCTTCATAGGATACCCAAAGGAGACTGTTGGGTACACCTTCTATCACAGATCTGAAGGCAAGATTTTCGTTGCTAAATTCGGATCCTTTCTAGAGAAGGAGTTTCTCTCGAAAGAAGTGAGTGGGAGGAAAGTAGAACTTGATGAGATAATCTGTATCTACTCCCTTATTGGAAAGTAGTTCATCACAAGAAATGGTTCTGTGACAACTACACCAATTAGTGAGGAAACTAATGATGATGATCATGAAGCTTCAGATCAAGTTACTACTGAACTTCGTAGGTCAACCAGAGTAAAATACACACCAGAGTGGTACGGTAATCCTATTCTGGAAGTCATGTTACTTGACCATGGCGAACCTACAAACTATGAAGAAGCGATGGTGAGCCCAGATTCCGCAAAATGGCTGGAAGCCATGAAATCTGAGATGGGATCCATGTATGAGAACAAAGTATGGACTTTGGTTGACTTGCCCGATGATCGGCAAGCCATTGAGAATAAATGGATCTTTAAGAAGAAGACTGGCGCCGATGGTAATATAACTGTCTACAAAGCTCGACTTGTTGCGAAAGGTTTTCGACAAGTTCAAGGGGTTGACTACGATGAGACTTTCTCACCCGTAGCGATGCTTAAGTCTGTCCGAATCATGTTAGCAATTGCCGCATTTTATGATTATGAAATTTGGCAAATGGATGTAAAACTGCATTCTTGAATGGATTTCTAGAAGAAGAGTTGTATATGATGCAACCAGAAGGTTTTGTCGATCCAAAGGGTACTAACAAGGTGTGCAAGCTCCAGCGATCAATTTATGGTGCAGTGCAAGCCTCTCGGAGTTGGAATAAACGCTTTGATAGTGTGATCAAAGCATATGGGTTTATCTGACTTTTGGAGAAGCCTGTATTTACAAGAAAGTGAGTGGGAGCTCAGTAGCATTTCTAATATTATATGTGGACGACATATTATTGATTGGAAATGATATAGAATTTCTGGATAGCATAAAAGGATACTTGAATAAAAGTTTTTCAATGAAAGACCTCGGTGAAGCTGCTTACATATTGGGCATCAAGATCTATAGAGATAGATCAAGGCGCTTAATTGGACTTTCACAAAGCACATACCTTGATAAAGTTTTGAAGAAGTTCAAAATGGATCAGGCAAAGAAAGGTTTTTACCTGTATTACAAGGTGTAAGATTGAGTCGGACTCAATGCCCGACCACAGCAGAAGATAGAGAGAAAATGAAAGATGTTCCTATGCTTCAGCCATAGGCTCTATCATGTATGCAATGCTGTGTACCAGACTGACGTATGCTTAGCTGTAAGCTTGGCAGGAAGGTACCAAAGTAATCCAGAGTGGATCATGGGCAGCGGTCAAGAACATCCTGAAATACCGAAAAGGACTAAGGATATGT
This sequence comes from Aegilops longissima, assembly GCA_021605205.1. Classification (NCBI taxonomy): domain Eukaryota; kingdom Viridiplantae; phylum Streptophyta; class Magnoliopsida; order Poales; family Poaceae; genus Aegilops; species Aegilops longissima. Next base: position 19,393 of record JAHIAM010001889.1, read on the forward strand.
TTTCGTATATGGAGGTGACAAAGAGCTAGTCGTAAATGGTTACGTCGATGCAAGCTTTGACACTGATCCGGACGATTCTAAATCGCAAACCGGATCGTATTTTTATTAAGCGGTGGAGCTGTCGGTTGGTGCAGTTCTAAACAAAGCGTCGTGGCGGGATCTACATGTGAAGCGGAGTACATAGCTGCTTGGAAGCAGCAAACGAAGGAGTCTGGATGAAAGAGTTCATTTCCGATCTAGGTGTTATACCTAGTGCATCGGGACCAATGAAGATCTTCTGTGACAATTTGGTGCAATTGCCTTGGCAAAGGAATCCAGATTTCACAAGAGGACCAAGCATATCAAGAGACGCTTCAATTCCATTCGGGACCAAGTCCAAGTGGGAGACATAGAGATTTGCAAAATACATACGGATCTGAATGTTGCAGACCGTTGACTAAGCCTCTTCCACGAGCAAAACATGATCAGCACCAAGACTCCATGGGTGTTAGAATCATTCTTGTGTAATCTAGATTATTGACTCTAGTGCAAGTGGGAGACTGAAGGAAATATGCCCTAGAGGCAATAATAAAGTTATTATTTATTTCCTTATACCATGATAAATGTTTATTATTCATGCTAGAATTGTATTAACCGGAAACATAATACATGTGTGAATACATAGACAAGCAGATAGTCACTAGTATGCCTCTCTTGGACTAGCTCATTAATCAAAGATGGTTGTGTTTCCTAACCATAGACATGTGTTGTCATTTGATTAATGGGATCACCATCATTAGGAGAATGATGTGATTGACATGACCCATTCCGTTAGCTTAGCACTTGATCGTTTAGTATATTGCTAATGCTTTCTTCATGACCTATACATGTTCCTGTAACTATGAGATTATGCAACTCCCGTTTACCGGAGGAACACTTTGGGTACTACCAAACGTCACAACGTAACTGGGTGATTATAAAGGAGTACTACAGGTGTCTCCAAAGGTACTTGTTGGGTTGGCGTATTTCGAGATTAGGTTTTGTCACTCCGATTGTCGGAGAGGTATCTCTGGGCCTTCTCGGTAATACACATCACTTAAGCCTTGCAAGCATTACAACTAATGAGTTAGTTGTGAGATGATGTATTACGGAACGAGTAAAGAGACTTACCGGTAACGAGATTGAACTAGGTATTGGATACCGACGATCGAATCTCGGGTAAGTAACATACCGATGACAAAGGGAACAACGTATGTCGTTATGCGGTTTGACCGATAAAGATCTTCAGTAGAATATGTAGGAACCAATATGAGCATCCAGGTTCCGCTATTGGTTATTGACCGAGAATGGTTCTAGGTCATGTCTACATAGTTCTCGAACCCGTAGGGTCCGCACGCTAACGCTTCGATGACAGTTCATTATGAGTTTATAAGTATTGATGTACGAAGGTTGTTCGAGTCCCGGATATGATCACGGACATGACGAGGAGTCTCGAAATGGTCGAGACATAAAGATTGATATATTGGAAGCCTATGTTTGGACTTGGAAGGGTTCGAATGAAAACAGGAAGTTATCGGAACACCGGGGTTACGGAACCCCCGGGGTATATGGGCCTTAATGGGCCACAAGGGAGAAGAGGAAGGGCCGGCCAGGGCAGGCGCGCCCCTCCCCTCTAGTCCGAATAGGACAGGAGAGGCGGCGCCTTCCCTCTTCCCCTCCCCAATCCTACTCCAACTAGGAGAGGGGGAGTCCTACTCGGTGGGAGTAGGACTCCTCCAGCGCGCCTCCCTAGGGCCGGCCGCACCCCCTTTGCTCCTTTATATACGGGGCAGGGGCACCCCATGACACACAAGTTGATCTACGGATCGTTCCTTAGCCGCAGCGGTGCCCCTCCACCATATTCCACTTGGTCATATCGTCGAGAGCTTAGGCGAAGCCTGCGCCGGAGAAGTCATATCGTCGCGGAGCTTAGGCGAAGCCCTGCGTCGGTGGAGCATCAACATCGCCACCACGCCGTCGTGCTGATGGAACTCATCCCGACACTTTGCTGGATCGAGTCCGGGATCGTCATCGAGCTGAGCGTGTGCAGAACTCGGAGGTGCCGTCGTTCGGTGCTTGGATCGGTCGGATCGTGAAGGCGCACGACTACATCAACAGCGTTGTTATAACGCTTCGCTTTCGGTCACGAGGGTGCGTGGACGGACACTCTCCCCTCTCGTTGCTATGCCATCACCATGGTCTTGCGTGTTCGTAGGAAATTTTTTGAAATTACTACGTTCCCCAACATAAGGAATCATATTAGTGGCCTCGACGCTGCTTCTCTAGGGTTTGGGGTGGCCTCGACAACGCTTCAAGGGTTAGGGGGTGGCCTCGAGAACGCTTCAAGCTAGGAGGGGTGCGTAATATCGACCCCCCACGTGTTGAAGCTATTGGGAGGGGTCGGCGTTGAACAGTACATCTATGTCCCACAAGTAGGGTAGAGGGTCGTGGATCGCCGAGCGGTCGAGGTCAAGGGTCGAAGATCGCCGAGGGTCGGGAGGTTGCCTAGTGTCAAAGGATTCAACAAAACCATGTCTTCATCATTGGTAAAGTAACAGGTGCATGATGGTGAAGCTCTCCAAAGTTGTTTTGGAGCGGAGTCCAGATAGGATAATTCGCTTTTGGTACAAAGTTCAGCAAAAGGCAAATTATCCTATCCGGACTCCATTCGTAACAACTTTGGAGGACTTCGTACCATCATGCCATGGTTACTTCCGGCTAATGATGAAGCCATGGATTTCTTCAATACTTTGACACTATAGGGACCCTCGACCCTGAAACCTTCGACCCTTGACCCCTTAACGACCCTCGACCCTCTACCCTAGTTCCCGACCCTCGACCCCTCGGCGATCCTCGACACCCTCGTTATATCGACAACGACGCAACATACATATACATGGGAAAATAAGGAAAAGGAAGAAAAGAGGAAGAAGGAAGAAGGAAGAAGAAGAAAAAAAAAGAAGAAAAAAAAGGAGAAGAAGAAAAATAGAAAAAATTCTATTTTTTTCTTCTTCTCTATTCCTTTCTTCTTCTCCTCTTCTTTTCTTCTTTTCCTCTCATTCTTTTCTTCTTCTTCTTCCTTCTTCCTTCGGATCCTAGAACCCTCGAACCTCGACCCTAGAACCCTCGAACCCTAGAACCCTCGAACCCTCGACCCTAGAACCCTCGAACCCTCAAACCCTTGTGCCTCGAAACCTCGACCGCCTCGACGACCCTCGACCCTCAAAACATTGACCCTCGACCGGCCTCGACGACCCTTGACCCCTCTATGACCCTCTCGACCCTCTAGCCTAGTTCCCGGCCGTCGACCCTCAGCGATCCTCGACACCCTCGTTCCCGATAAAAAGAAGAAGAAGAAGAAGAAGAAGAAGAAGAAGAAGAAGAAGAAATGAGAAGAAGAAAAAAAGAAGAAGAAGAAGAAGAAGAAAAATAGAAGAAAAAAGAGGAGAAGAAGAAGGAAAAGAGGAGAAGAAGAAAATTTT
>JAHIAM010001890.1:0-81606 GCA_021605205.1 Aegilops longissima
CCCATGTTTTCTACATACCCTCGATGATCTCATGGATGAACCAGATTCGAGGATTCAAGCAACCCGATACTATTCCCTTTGTCGACGGTATACTTGCCGAGACTCGATCGTCGATCCCAATACCTCGCTCAGCCTCAAGCACGCAAGTCACTTTATTCGCACTATAATGCATGATCCCGTCACCGACACTTGGTCACTTTGAGCTTATTATGATGATGCACTACCGAAAGGGCCCGGATACCTCTCCATTATCCGGAGTGACAAATCCAGTCTCGATCCATGTCAACCCATGACACTTTCGGAGATACCGAGGCACCTTTATAGTCACCCAGTTACGCCAGGACGCTTGGTACACCCAAAGCACTCAGACGGATCCGGAGTTACACGATCTCATGGTCTAAGGAAAAGATACTTGACATTGGAAAAGTCAGCAAAACGAACTACACGATCTTGTGCTATGCTTAGGATTGGTCTTGTCCATCACGCATTCTCCTAATGGCTAGATGCCGTTGTCAATGGCATCTAATGTCCATAGTCGAAACATGACTATCTCTTACCAACGAGCTAGTCAACTAGAGGCTTACTAGGACGATTAGTGTATGTATTCACCGTATTACGATTTCCGGATAATACAATTATAGCATGAATAAAAACAATTATCATGAACAAGGAAATATAATAATAATCCTTTATTATTGCCTCTAGGGCATATTTCCAACATGGTTGGTGAAGACGGTGGGGATCGCGACGACGACATAGGAGCGTGATGTCGATGAACCGACGTGGAAACACGTGGAGCATGCCCGAGGGCTTGTGGGCTTGACAAGACTATGGCGGTTGATTCAAGATGGCGATTTGTGGAGCTTGAAGTCGACGGACACGAGGGTGGATGATCATCTACCATGGAGTCATGTTGAAGGTGGAGCTGGATTGAGGGGCTACGGAAGTCGATCGGGCGAAGCCTATTCAGAAAGCGGGAAAAGCGAGTGACATGCCTCGGACCGAGCCCAGTGGTCTGATGGAAGGTGAAACTTGTCATCGGTCGGTGATGATCGGGTACTCGTGGGGGTTGAGGGTGTTCCACCCTTGAGACTCGACCGGTTCATGGAGGCTCGACGCGTAATAATAGGCGCAGGTATGCACGGGACATGGAGACGGGCCAGGGCTCTGGTGGTCATACATGTGATGAGACAACTGCGAATTTGACTTGGGATTACTAAAAGCAATGGTGAAATTCCTTCAAGTTTCAGACATGCGGTCAAGAAAGGAGCGGTGATGTTGACTTTAGGTAACTCTTATATGTGACACCAATATGTGAGTTGTTCACTGTCACGCAGGTCAGTGATCGGTGTGTGATGGCGTTGGATGGATACTCTGGAAGTTGGGAGCACAAACTAGAGTAACAAGGAACTTAATTTGCTCGAGTGTTGACTATGGTCAAGAAAAGAAGGGACTACAAGTTGCTGGTGGAGTCACATGGATTCTTTGGAGTAGCAGTGGTGCTCATGGGATAAGCTCAAGTCCAATGTACATGGAAGTTTGACGCATGGACGAATTCAAGGTGGTGGAGAATATTCGCCAAGGTGGAGTTTGTTAGAATTGTGTCGAATATTGTGTACGAGGTAGGTTACAGTTGGACTTGTAGTTGTATTGTGTTTACATAGGATGTGGAGTCGTGTCCTAGTAGGACACTTGTATCCTAGGCCTCTCATATATAGCGGGGGCAGACACACGATGTAACCTATGCCAACATAATAGCACCGGAACGCATGGGAAGCCGGCGGCATGTGCCGGTGTCCAGGGCGACCGGGTGCGGTATTGAAGCGGTGTCATGGGGAGGAGCGCCCGTAGTCAGACCCCGAGGATGTAGCCATATCGGTGAACCTCGTTAACAAATCTTGGTGTCGTGCTCATGTGATTGCTTGGTCCTTGGATGATCGACGGTATGCCTCGGATTTATTCTAACATGTTTTATGGTTGTGATGCAGGATTGCAGGCTACATCTGAGACTGAGAGGACTAACCTTTGGAGCAGGCTGCATTTGCTATTTGATGTTGAAGGATTTGGAGCAAGCTCGAGGATCATGAAAGAGGTACTGAAATAGGGAAGCGGTGGGAGGACATCATTTTTGAACTATATGACCAGGGGATTTTATCTACTCTGTTTGTTTATCATGAAAGAGGTACTAAAATATGGACTATGATTCTGATCATTCGCTATATGTAGTTTCGCAATTGACGCAATTAGGATATTACTGGGGGATTTTATCTAGGTTCCAGGGTGTTCAAAATTAGAAAGAATGTAACTAAAATTTACTTAATTTAAAGCTGCATGTAAGATTAACTGTTTTAAAAAAGAACATACTTCCATGTCTATACTTCCTAGGTCAAAAGTTAAAAACCGGGGAATATCCCTTATTCAACAGAAATTTGGTCCCAATTACTCCTATGGCCTGTTCCCAAACCAAACTAATTAATTTCAAAAGATTCCAACCAATATGCCAACACAATTTAATGCTGTGCCCTAGGGTCCTCAATGGTTGCAAGGTGGTTCTTCAAAAGTTCCCATCCATTTTTACCAACCCTTGATCCCAAAACCCAAAATCGTCCTCCCTTTCATGGGTTTCGGGGAACCCTGCAAGCGTCCTTCAAAGGGACCGTCAAACCCCGGAATTTGGCCTTTAAATTCACCCACTTCCCGGAAATAACCCCCTTCCAAAAATTTGTCAATTCCCGAATAAAACAGGTCCAGCTTCGATAAAAAAAATTAAGGCAAAACAACAATCCCTGAAGGGCACTTCAAGACTAGTAGAACCGATTGACGTGGATCGGTGACCAAACACCTTTACCGTTAAAATCCTTCCCTTTTAAAAGGAGGGGTATGTCCCTTTCATTAGCAAGCAGGCGGTTGGGTCCCAACCCAGGGGGGTGGGGCCAAAGCCAGCATACGGGGAACCCTTTTCCGGGGGAGAGGGGTGGTCCCCGGGCCCAGGGGCGGGTGGGGCATCCCAGCCCGGGGGGGCAGAAGCCCCGGGCTGGGTTCCACCTCTGGGGTCAGGGCCCACGGGGCCCTGGTTCCCTTGTCCCCCCAAAGGGGCCCCAACCGTGACCCCATCCTTTTCCAACCCAAAACCCCAACTCCGTGGCGGAATCCTTAACTCCCAAATTGGCCATTTACCCCGTTCGTTCTAAAAACACGTTAGAATAAGATTCTAAAACCCGACTTGGGTACCCGGGCGACATAACTTGACAATTGGTTAACATGAATTAACCCAATTTGTCCTTGTTGGTTCTTGGAGAACCAAAGGGATGAATCCCATATCTTGGAAACTTTTTCCCCAATCCCCCAGGTAACCTTGTTTCCAAGTGGAAATTTTACCTTTCATAAGGCCAACTTCGCCTTCCAACCCTCTGGGAACCAATTCCTATAGAACAACACTTGCCTTGGCCCAGACTTTGGTCAAGTAGGTTTGGCAAGGCCTTTCCAAAAATCTACGAATCGCCAGTCTTTGGGAGGAATCTTTTTATTCTCCATTTGTGACCGACACCAACCTTTGGATTTTAAAGGTTTTAAAGATATTCTTGACCTATCAACAACTGACGATTATGATATCATCATGATTGGCCATATCACTTAAAGGCACTATAACATTTCTTAGTATTGAAATGATTCGTTTACTAGTTCACAAGTATAGTTATAGTAAAGACAATTATATAGATATATATTAATATAGTCTTATTATCTCAAGCGAATAATAGTACAATATGTCAGCTTGATAAGAGAACTTATATCATTGACTGATTACATAACCTTGCAATCATAACCGTTACAGTCATACATTAACCAAGCACAGATAAAGTAACCTTTCTGCACTTTGCACTAAGGTTACCCCTAAACTCCTCAAACCAGCTCGCCCATTTTGTTGAGCATATGTTTTGGCTAGATCTCTATGCCTTCTTTGACGGACAAGGCCCTGTCTTCAGTGAGCATCGTAAACTGATCGGACTAAGTGGGATTTTCGTCCTGTGTCGAACTACCAGTGAAGGTCTACAGGAAAACTGGTTGTTCTACTCTGTGCGTTTTGTCAATGACTACAGGCTTGTGAATTGGTAATTGAGTAATTTCCTGATGTTACCTCTTTAATGTGTACATTCTAATAGTTCTAAAAGTTAATGCTATTCTATATGGTATTTGGTGTGCTGACTCTCCTTAATCATAATGATTCATATTAGTAGTTTGAATTAATCATAATGTATTACAAGAAGAATCCTAATTAAACATACTCTAGATGGTATGTTGAAGTAGCTTTCCTATAAAAAGTCATCCCCTTCAGATTAAAATGACATCTTCATGACAGTAGTACCTTGACAATACTCTTGTGGTCTTACAGAATGATGCTTATGGAAATCTCTATTTGATATTCTTATCGTGAAATTCCAACTCCTGGTTGATCGTTAGTGCTAATGTGAACTTGGTAGATATAATTCTACTTGATCCAACTTAAGTTGACAGGTCGATGGCTTGAACTTTGGCGAATGACTGGAACAAGAAAACAGGGGAATTCTTGTCATTCTGATATGAACTCCATATTTGATTGATATGCACTGAAGCAGATTAAGCAAACTTACATGTTAATCTTACAAGAATATTCAACCTTGCTATTAATAGTACATGCGTCATCTTTGATGATAGATTACTCCGTGCTTAGCTTGCATCGTGATTTCCAACTTGAGACAGCTTCAACTTGAAGTTAAGCAATCGTCATCGTTAGAAGGGCAAATCACTTATCAACTTAGATGAATTACAATTGATCACTAAAATTGAGAACATCTATTTAAAATATACCATTGACTTTGGGAACACTCCTAGATTGAACTACTATCCAGTACCAATGCTTACATTCCTAGATATCTTACATTGATCTTGAAGCTTGTGAACTAAGCATTTACTATCAGCTATTATCGGTATGCTGTCTAAATGATCTCTCTTATATATCACTATGCATTGAACTAATGCTATCTTGCAACATGCTGTCAATTAGCTCTCTATTGGCTTGGGGCTGTGATTATTACATCATATTCGAATGATCTATCAATTAACTATTACAATAATTAATTATCTGATACAAATTTTATAACATTGTTTTATCTTGCATTTTTCCACGATTCATCTCGAATTGATATTTACCTACTACTTGCCAAATGTCTTTCACTCATGGCTAGTCTTTGCTCATCATGTACAATGAGATGGCCTTCCATGTGAAATCTGACCTCACTTGAACGCAAACGTCTGCCATTGCGTTACCTTGGCATGGCCAGGAAGCCTTGAACCCGCCACCACTGTGAGCCCGATCGCGAAGCTCTGCGGCTTATGGGCTATCCCGTGCATCTGGAGGATGGAGGCTGGCCTACTGGACGCTGCCACCTGTGCAATCAGTCTGGTCCGCCTGGTGAAGAGTGGAGGCTGGAGAGAAGTGGAGCATTGGGCTTAGAACGTCTGGGCGGGCATAGGCCTGCGACTTGCACAGTCACACAGGGCCGGTTTATTCATATAATTTTTTGTCAATTTTGTCAATTTATTAGTAAGTGCTTAGTATATAGTTGAACTAGTTGATTTAATAAAACTACTTTATTTTATTATAGAAGTAGTTTATTTTTAGTAAGTACTATATTTTATTTATAGTAAGTGCTTAGTAGTTGAACTAGTTGATTTAATAAAACTACTTTATTTTATTATAGAAGTAGTTTATTTTTAGTAAGTACTACTTTATTTTATTTATAGTAAGTGCTTAGGAGTTGAACTAGTTGATTTAATAAAACTACTTTATTTTACTATAGAAGTAGTTTATTCTTAGCAAGAAAACTAATAGAACTAGTTTATTTTTTTAGTTCTTATTCCCGCATCGACGTAGACGATGCCTATCCCGCATCCTCGTCATCGACTCGGCAGAGGAGGCCTTGATCAGAGGGGCCATGTCCGGGACTGGGCTCCGCCGGGCTGGTATTGGGAGGTGCTACCTTCCGGGTGGCGTAGGTTGGTGAGGAGCCAGTCCGCTGTTGACCTGATTCTTGTTTGGTGGCGGTCGCTGTTGGAAATATGCCCTAGAGGCAATAATAAAAGTATTATTATTATATTTCCTTGTTCATGATAATTGTCTTTTATTCATGCTATAATTGTATTATCCGGAAATCGTAATACATCGTGTGAATACATAGACCACAATATGTCCCTAGTAAGCCTCTACTTGACTAGCTCGTTGATCAACAGATAGTCATGGTTTCCTGACTATGGACATTGGATGTCGTTGATAACGGGATCACATCATTAGGAGAATGATGTGATGGACAAGACCCAATCCTAAGCATAGCACAAGATCGTGTAGTTCGTTTTGCTAGAGCTTTTCCAATGTCAAGTATCTCTTCCTTAGACCATGAGATCGTGTAACTCCCGGATACCGTAGGAGTGCTTTGGGTGTACCAAACGTCACAAGTAATTGGGTGACTATAAAGGTGCATTACAGGTATCTCCGAAAGTGTCTGTTGGGTTGACACGGATCGAGACTGGGATTTGTCACTCCGTATGACGGAGAGGTATCACTGGGCCCACTCGGTAGTGCATCATCATAATGAGCTCAAAGTGACCAAGTGTTTGGTCACGGGATCATGCATTACTGATGCGAGTAAAGTGACTTGCGTAACGAGATTGAACGAGGTATTGGGATACCGACGATCGAATCTCGGGCAAGTAAAATACCGATTGACAAAGGGAATAGTATGGGGTTGATTGAATCCTCGACATCGTGGTTCATCCGATGATATCATCGAGGAGCATGTGGGATCCAACATGGGTATCCAGATCCCGCTGTAGGTTATTGCCCGAGAGCCGTCTCGGTCATGTCTGCATGTCTCCCGAACCCGTAGGGTCTACACACTTAAGGTTCGGTGACGCTAGGGTTGTATGAATATGAGTATGCAGCAAACCGAATGTTGTTCGGAGTCCCGGATGAGATCCCGGACGTCACGAGGAGTTCCGGAATGGTCCGGAGGTAAATATTTATATATGGGAAGTCTTATTTTGGTCGCCGGAAAAGTTTCACACGTTATCGGTATTGTACCGGGAGTGCCGAAAGGGGTCCGGGGGTCCATCGGGGGGGTCCACCTGCCCCGGGGGGCCACATGGGCTGTAGGGGGAGCGCCTTGGCCTATATGGGCCAAGGGCACCAGCCCCAAGAGGCCCATGCGCCAAGGAGACTTGGGGAGGGAAGAGTCCTAAAGGGGGAAGGCACCTCCGAGGTGCCTTGGGGAGGATGGACTCCTCCCCCCCTTGGCCGCACCCCTTCCTTGGAGGAAGAGGCAAGGCTGCGCCCTTCCCCCCTCTCTTGCACCTATATAAAGGGAGGGGAGGGAGGGGTGGCCGCACCTATAAGCCCTGGCGCCTCCCTCCTCCCTGCAACACCTCCTCCTCCTCCCGTAGTTGCTTAGCGAAGCCCTGCCGGAGTTCTGCTGCATCCACCACCACGCCGTCGTGCTGCTGGATCATCATCAACCTCTCCTTCCCCCTTGCTGGATCAAGAAGGAGGAGACGTCATCCGCTCCGTACGTGTGTTGAACGCGGAGGTGCTGTCCGTTCGGCACTAGGTCATCGGTGATCTGAATCACGGCGAGTACGACTCCATCAACCCCGTTCCATTGAACGCTTCCGCACGCGATCTACAAGTGGTATGTAGATGCAATCACTCTCCCATGACTCGTTGCTAGATGAACTCATGGATGGATCTTGGTGAAACCGTAGGAAATTTTTTAATTTTCTGCAATGTTCCCCAACAGTCGCGTAGGCCAGTGACGGTGCCGAGCCTTCCGGACACCGCGGAGGTGGTGCGTCACCGTGTTAGCAAGGAGGATGAGCATGTCCGTCGCTACATGGTTGTGTTGGAGGGTAGGTTCGACAATACCTGGCAGGTTCTTCAGGGACCTCACTGGAACTATGATCCTGTGATGGTTCCTTCTCTTTGGGTGTCCACCGCCGGCGCCGATACCCATCGGGCGCTACGGTTCTAGCTGTATTAGCAATGCTATATGTATGATAGTATTCGAGGTGTATTAGTGATAATATTCGACGATGTTCGGACGCAAGAGATGATGTAGTTTTGTTTATAATTGAATGCAAGCAAATTTGAATACTACTTTATTTTACGATTTGGTTTTGCTAAAATTGGAGAGCACTATGCAAGGCGTATGCATTTGATTAGTTGATAGCTTATAGGGTTTTTGTTTTTGCAGAAATCTAGGAGCCCCCTCCATCATCCCCACCGTCGTCCTCGTCACCGACCCGCCTCCGACCTCGAGGTGAGGCTAGCCAAATATCCATGTCAATATGAGTCCTATAAGATATTTTGAAATGTTTTTGCTCATATTTTCAACCATTGAAATGGCCATCAAGTTTGAATGCTCATATGAAGTAGATAAACATGTATATTTCCTTGCCGGCAAATTTCAGGCGCTCGATATGTCCTTTTTTAGAAAGATAATTAAACGATATTTTGGGTTGACTTTAAGTCTGTCGAGTATCCACCATATATGAGAGGATGAAGAATCCTGACTGTTGTCGTGGGGGTAGCTTCTCCTTCGTTCCCGTGTGCTAGACAATTTGGTGTAATGCACTCGGGAACGAAAGGAGGAGCTACCATCACCGAGGGTCGCAAAGTCTCCACCATATATATATGAGAGGACGAAGAATCCCGACTGTTGTCGTGGGGGTAGCTTCTCCTTCATTCCCGCGTGCTAGACAATTTGGTGTAATGCACTCGGGAATGAACGGAGGAGCTACCATCACCGACGGTCGAATATGTACACCACGTGAGCTGAGAGTTTTCAAGAAAAGGCTCGACAGACCGATAGTCAACCCGTGATGAATAATAATGATCTAATTTAGGTTTTTTAGTACATATATTTAATTGTACAAGTTTAATATTTGAATTATGAACATAGGAAATGTCGTACTCGGATGAGAAAAACCGCCCGTGGGAGTGCGGCTGGTGCCACGACAAACGAGGTATGTGCGACAGGTTCCTTGAGCTGGACGAAGATCGGCGCTTCAGCATTAAGCTCGAGGAGACCTTTGATGTTGAAACGGTACGCAACGACGACAAGTGCTTTTTTCGTAATTATAAGCATGACTTCAACTATTTTAACGTGTACTTTTCATCTTTTCCAATTCGACTAGCTTATCCCATGCCATGCAAGACGCTATGTCTTGGAGAGGATGGGTTTTGAAGACCATGAAAGTATGGAAACAAAGAAAATTCACCTAAGGACACATCATGGTGTGGATTTTGAAGTAAAGTTGTAGAATTCTGAGAGTGTAACCCATTTTGGTTGCAAAAATTGGGAAGCACTTTGCAAGATGTATGGTTTTGATGAGGGTATGCTTGTCACCATGGATCTTGGGGATCCTAAAATCGAGCCAGACAATATGGACATTTGGGTCCTTGTTGATACGCCTCCAATTCTACCGCTATATGAGTTTCTCAAACATAGTTATTAGCTAATTTATATTGTTTATTTCAAAATAGTTGACAACTTATTTCCATTGACAGCTTATTTTCATTCTTCAAAGAATGTGCGGAAGATGGTAGACAAAACCTACTAAATCGAAAGCTCCGAATTAACTTATCAGGAGAAAAATCATCTGATCGCATTTTGTACTGATCTTGAGAATTACAATATCTACAATCAAACTCCTCAACATTATGGTCAATACGTGCCACTAGTGCACGTGTTGAACTATGGTAACTACCATGGAGATACCCTGGTATGATTTTTTTACTATTACGACATCCGTGCATCTTTTGCATACTTCTAAAACTAGTACATCATTGCTAACTACGAAGTTATTACTATGTTTTTCAACAGATAATCCCGAATGATTGTGTGCCTCATATGATGTATCAGCATGGTCGCCTTGATGTTTTGAACATACTGCCAGGTCATCCTACGAATCTCAACTATCCATACCGGATTTCTAAAAGAAGTGGAAACATGACAATCAAAGAATGGACAAAATGTATGGATAGTCGTAAGGAGGTTCTTGGAAGAAAAAGGAAGCGAAGCGCAAGAATTGGAGACAGGATGATCTCAACTCTCCATAATGGAGAGTCAGGGTCTATATTGTTTTATGCTATTTTACCTTAAAGAGGGTATTTAGGTCCTACCTAATACTGATGATCATGTGCTAAGAACAATTAAGTAGGGTTGGTTCGATGACTATCAGGATGATGATCGTATGACTTGTTATTAATAATGAGTTGAAGTTGTAAGATGATGATTAGTAGGACTTGCTATTATGATGATGCATGATGCGAGCATGAAGAGTTATTATATACCAGTGGGTGAAATGAACATGGATTGGATTGAAGTGAAGGCAACATGCATGTGGTGCATGTCGAAAGTGTTGGGGAATGCTGCAGAAAATAAAAAATTTCTACGCTTCACCAAGATCAATCTATGGAGTTCATCTACCAACGAGAGAGAGGAGTGCATCTACATACCCTTGTAGATCGCGAGCGCAAGCGTTCAAGAGAACAGGGTTGAGGGAGTCGTACTCGTCGTGATCTAAATCCCCGATGATCCTAGTGCTGAACGGACAGCACCTCCGCGTTCAACACACGTACGGTTGGGGAAGACGTCTCCTCCTTCTTGATCCAGCAAGGGGGAAGGAGAGGTTGATGGAGATCCAGCAGCACGACGGCGTGGTGGTGGATGCAGCAGCGATCTCGGCAGGGCTTCGCCAAGCACTACGAGAGGGAGAGGTGTTGCAGAGGGAGAGGGAGGCACCAGGAGCATGGGTGTGCAGCCCTCCCTCCCCCCTCTTTATATAGGGCCCCTAGGGGGGGCCGGCCCTAGGAGATCCAATCTCCAAGGGGGGGCGGCGGCCAAGGGGGTGGCTTGCCCCCCAAGCCAAGTGGAGGCGCCACCACCCCTAGGGTTTCCAACCCTAGGCGTAGGGGGGCCCAAGGGGGGCATACCAGCCCACCAGGGGCTGGTTCCCCTCCCACTTCGGCCCATGGGGCCCTCCGGGATAGGTGGTCCCACCCGATGGACCCCCGGGACCCTTCCGGTGGTCCCGGTACAATACCGGTGACCCCCGAAACTTTCGCGATGGCCGAAACTTGACTTCCTATATATAATTCTTCACCTCCGGACCATTCGGGAACTCCTCGTGACGTCCGAGATCTCATCCGGGACACCGAACAACTTTCGGGTTACTGCATACTAATATCTCTACAACCCTAGCGTCACCGAACCTTAAGTGTGTAGACCCTACGGGTTCGGGAGACACGCAGACATGACCGAGACGACTCTCCGGTCAATAACCAACAGCGGGATCTGGATACCCATATTGGCTCCCACATGCTCCTCGATGATCTCATCGGATGAACCACGATGTCGAGGATTCAAGCAACCCCGTATACAATTCCCTTTGTCAATCGGTACGTTACTTGCCCGAGATTCGATCGTCGGTATCCCAATACCTCGTTCAATCTCATTATCGGCAAGTCACTTTACTCGTACCGTAATGCATGATCCCGTGACCAAACACTTGGTCACTTTGAGCTCATTATGATGATGCATAACCGAGTGGGCCCAGAGATACCTCTCCCTCATACGGAGTGACAAATCCCAGTCTCGATCCGTGTCAACCCAACAGATACTTTCGGGAATACCCGTAGTATACCTTTATAGTCACCCAGTTACGTTGTGATGTTTGGTACACCCAAAGCACTCCTATAGTATCCGGGAGTTACACGATCTCATGGTCTAAGGAAAAGATACTTGACATTGGAAAAGCTCTAGCAAACGAACTACACGATCTTGTGCTATGCTTAGGATTGGGTCTTGTCCATCACATCATTCTCCTAATGATGTGATCCCGTTATCAACGACATCTAATGTCCATAATCAGGAAACCATGACTATCAGTTGATCAACGAGCTAGTCAACTAGAGGCTCACTAGGGACATGTTGTGGTCTATGTATTCACACATGTATTACGATTTCCGGATAACACAATTATAGCATGAATAATAGACAATTATCATGAACAAGGAAATATAATAATAATCATTTTATTATTTCCTCTAGGGCATATTTCCAACAGTCTCCAACTTGCACTAGAGTCAATAATCTAGTTACTTTGTGATGAATCGAACACCCATAGAGTTTTGGTGCTGATCATGTTTTGTTCGCGGAAGAGGTTTAGTCACCAGATCTGCGACATTCAGATCCGTATGTACTTTGCAAATATCTATGTCTCCATCTTGAACATTTTCACGAATGGAGTTGAAGCGACGCTTGATGTGCCTGGTCTTCTTGTGAAACCTGGGCTCCTTAGCAAGGGCAATAGCTCCAGTGTTGTCACAGAAGAGGGTGATTGGCCCCGACGCATTGGGTATGACTCCTAGGTCGGTGATGAACTCCTTCATCCAGATTGCTTCATGCGCTGCCTCCGAGGCTGCCATGTACTCCGCTTCACATGTAGATCCCGCCACGACGCCTCGCTTGCAATCGCACCAGCCATCGCCCTCCATTCAAAATATACATGTATCTGGTTTGTGACTTAGAGTCATCCAGATCTGTGTCGAAGCTAGCGTCGACGTAACCCTTTACGACGAGCTCTTCGTCACCTCCATAAATGAGAAACATGTCCTTTGTCCTTTTCAGGTACTTAAGGATATTTTTGACCGTTGTCCAGTGTTCCTTGTCGGGATTGCTTTGGTACCTTCCTACCAAACTTACGGCAAGGTTTACATCAGGTCTGGTACACAACATGGCATACATAATAGACCCTATGGCTGAGGCATAGGGGATGACACTCATCTCTTCTATATCTTCTGCCGTGGTCTGGCATTGAGCCGAGCTCAATCTAACACGTTGCAATACAGGCAAGAACCCTTTCTTGGACTGATCTATATTGAACTTCTTCAATATCTTATCAAGGTATGTGCTTTGTGAAAGACCTATGAGGCGTCTCAATCTATCCCTATAGATCTTGATGCCTAATATGTAAGCAGCTTCTCCAAGGTCCTTCATTGAAAAACACTTGTTCAAGTAGGCCTTAATGCTGTCCAAAGGTTCTATATCATTTCCCATCAAAAGAATGTCATCTACATATAATATGAGAAATGCTACAGAGCTCCCACTCACTTGTTTGTAAACGCAGGCTTCTCCATAAGTCTGCATAAACCCAAACGCTTTGATCATCTCATCAAAGCGAATGTTCCAACTCCAAGATGCTTGCACCAGCCCATAAATGGATCGGTGGATCTTGCATACCTTGTTAGCATTCTCAGGATCGACAAAACCTTCCGGCAGCATCATATACAGTTCTTCCCTAAGATAGCCGTTAAGGAATGCCGTTTTGACGTCCATTTACCATATCTCATAATCATAGTATGCGGCAATTGCTAACATGATTCGGACGGACTTCAGCTTCGCTACGGGAGAGAAAGTCTCATCGTAGTCAACCCCTTGAACTTACCGATAACCCTTAGCGACAAGTCGAGCTTTATAGATGGTAACATTACCATCCGCGTCCGTCTTCTTTTTGAAGATCCATTTGTTTTCTATCGCTCGCCGATCATCGGGCAAGTCTGTCAAAGTCCATACTTTGTTTTCATACATGGATCCTATCTCGGATTGCATGGCTTCAAGCCATTTGTTGGAATCTGGGCCCGAAATCGCTTCTTCATAGTTCGAAGGTTCACCGTTGTCTAACAACATGATTTCCAGGACAGGGTTGCCATACCACTCTGGTGTGGAATGTGTCCTTGTGGACCTACGAAGTTCAGTAGCAACTTGATCCGAAGTACCTTGATCATCATCATTAATTTCCTCTCCAGTCAGTGTAGGCACCACAGGAACATTTTCTTGAGATGCACTACTTTCCGGTTCAAGAGGTAGTATTTCATCGAGTTCTACTTTCCTCCCACTTACTCCTTTCCAGAGAAACTCTTTCTCCAGAAAGGACCCGTTCTTGGCAACAAAGATCTTGCCTTCGGATCTAAGGTAGAAGGTATACCCAATGGTTTCCTTAGGGTATCCTATGAAGACGCATTTTTCCGACTTGGGTTCGAGCTTTTCAGGTTGAAGTTTCTTGACATAAGCATCGCATCCCCAAACTTTTAGAAACGACAGCTTAGGTTTCTTCCCAAACCATAATTCATACGGTGTCGTCTCAACGGATTTAGACGGTGCCCTATTTAAAGTGAATGTAGCTGTCTCTAGAGCGTATCCCCAAAATGATAGGGGTAAATCGGTAAGAGACATCATAGATCGCACCATATCCAATAGAGTGCGATTACGATGTTCGGACACACCGTTACGCTGAGGTGTTCCAGGCGGCGTGAGTTGTGAAACGATTCCACATTTCCTTAAGTGCATACCAAATTCGTGACTTATATATTCTCCTCCACGATCTGATCGTAAGAACTTTATTTGTCAGTCACGTTGATTCTCTACCTCATTCTGAAGTTCCTTGAACTTTTCAAAGGTCTCAGACTTGTGTTTCATCAAGTAGACATACCCATATCTACTTAAGTCATCAGTGAGAGTGAGAACATAACGATAGCCTCCGCGAGCCTCAACGCTCATCGGACCGCACACATCAGTATGTATGATTTCCAATAAGTTGGTTGCTCGCTCCATTGTTCCGGAGAACGGAGTCTTGGTCATTTTGCCCATGAGGCATGGTTCGCATGTGTCAAATGATTCATAATCGAGAGACTCTAAAAGTCCATCAGCATGGAGCTTCTTCATGCGCTTGACACCAATGTGACCAAGGCAGCAGTGCCACAAGTATGTGGGACTATCGTTATCAACCTTACATCTTTTGGTATTCACACTATGAATATGTGTAACATCACGTTCGAGATTCATCAAGAATAAACCATTGACCAGTGGGGCATGACCATAAAACATATCTCTCATATAAATAGAACAACCATTATTCTCGGATTTAAATGAGTAGCCATCTCGTATTAAACGATATCCAGATACAATATTCATGCTCAAAGCTGGCACTAAATAACAATTATTGAGGTTTAAAACTAATCCCGTAGGTAGATGTAGAGGTAGCGTGCCGACGGCGATCACATCAACCTTGGAACCATTTCCCGACGCGCATCGTGACCTCGTCCTTCGCTAGTCTCCGCTTATTCTGCAGCTCCTGCTTTGAGTTACAAATATGAGCAACTGCACCGGTATCAAATACCCAGGAGCTACTACGAGTACTGGTAAGGTACACATCAATTACATGTATATCACATATACCTTTAGTGTTGCCGGCCTTCTTGTCTGCTAAGTATTTGGGGCAGTTCCGCTTCCAGTGACCCTTCCCTTTGCAATAAAAGCACTCAGTCTCAGGCTTGGGTCCATTCTTTGGCTTCTTCCCGGAAACTAGCTTACCGGGCACGGCAACTTCCTTGCCGTCCTTCTTGAAGTTCTTCTTACCCTTGCCTTTCTTGAACTTAGTGGTTTTATTGACCATCAACACTTGATGTTCCTTTTTGATTTCCACCTCCGCTGACTTCAACATTGAAAACACTTCAGGAATAGTTTTCACCATCCCCTGCATATTGTAGTTCATCACAAAGCTCTTGTAGCTAGGTGGGTGCGACTGAAGGATTCTGTCAATGACCGCCTCGTCTGGGAGGTTAATGTCCAGATAGGACAAGCGGTTGTGCAACCCAGACATTTTAAGTATGTGCTCACTGCCAGAACTATTTTTCTCCATCTTACAACTATAGAACTTGTCGGAGACTTCATATCTCTCGACCCGGGCATGAGCTTGGAAAACCATTTTCAGCTCCTCGAACATCTCATATGCTCCGTGTTGCTCAAAACGCTTTTGGAGCTCCAGTTCTAAGCTGTAAAGCATGCCGCACTGAACGAGGGAGTAATCATCAGCACGTGACTGCCAAGCGTTCATAACGTCTTGGTTCTCTGGGATGGGTGCTTCACCTAGCGGTCCTTCTAGGACATATGCTTTCTTGGCAGCTATGAGGATGATCCTCAGGTTCCGGACCCAGCCGTATAGTTGCTGCCATCATCTTTCAGCTTGGTTTTCTCTAGGAACGTGTTGAAGTTGAGGTTGACATGAGCGTTGGCCATTTGATCTACAAGACATTTTTGCAAAGGTTTTTAGACTAAGTTCATGATAATTCAGTTCATCTAATCAAATTATTTAATGAACTCCCACTCAGATTAGACATCCCTCTAGTCATCTAAGTGTTACATGATCCGAGTCGACTAGGCCGTGTCCGATCATCACGTGAGACGAACTAGTCATCATCGGTGAACATCTCCATGTTGATCGCATCTTCCATACGACTCATGTTCGACCATTCGGTCTCTTGTGTTCCGAGGCCATGTCTGTACATGCTAGGCTCGTCAAGTTAACCTAAGTGTTTATGCATGTGTAAATCTGTCTTACACCCATTGTATGTGAACGTTAGAATCTATCACACCAGATCATTATGTGGTGCTTCGAAACAACGAACTTTCGCAACGGCGCACAGTTAGGGCGAACACTTTCTTAAAATTATTATGAGGGATCATCTTATTTACTACCGTCGTTCTAAGCAAATAAGATGCAAAAATATGATAAACATCACATGCAATCAAATAGTGACATGATATGGCCAGTATCATATAGCTCCTTTGATCTCCATCTTCGGGGCGCCATGATCAGCTTCGTTACTGGCATGACACCTTGATCTCCATCATCATGATCTCCATCATCGTGTCTCCATGAAGTTGCTCGCCAACTATTAGTTCTACTACTATGGCTAACGGTATAGCAATAAAGTAAAGTAATTACATGGCGTTTAATCATTGACACGCAGGTCATACAATAATTAAGATAACTCCTATGGCTCCTGCCGGTTGTCATACTCATCGACATGCAAGTAGTGATTCCTATTACAAGAACATGATCTCATACATCACATATATATCATTCATCACAACTTTTGGCCATATCACATCACAAGGCATATGCTGCAAAAACAAGTTAGACGTCCTCTAATTGTTGTTGCATGTTTTTACGTGGCTGCAATAGGGTTCTAGCAAGAACGTTTCTTACCTACGTAAAAGCCACAACGTGATATGCCAACTTCTATTTACCCTTCATAAGGACCCTTTTCATCGAATCCTCTCCAACTAAAGTGGGAGAGATAGACACCCACTAGCCACCTTATGCAACTAGTGCATGTCAGTCGGTGGAACCTGTCTCACGTAAGCGTCCGTGTAAGGTCGGTCCGGGCCGCTTCATCCCACGATGCCGCCGAAGCAAAATAAGACTAGTAGTGGCAAGAAAGTTGACAACATCTACGCCCACAACAAATTTGTGTTCTACTCCTGCAAAGAGAACTACGCATAGACCTAGCTCATGATGCCACTGTTGGGGAATGTTGTAGAAAATAAAAAAATTCTATGCTTCACCAAGATCAATCTATGGAGTTCATCTAGCAATGAGAGAGAGGAGTGCATCTACATACCCTTGTAGATCGCGAGCGGAAGCGTTCAAGAGAACGGGGTTGAGGGAGTCGTACTCGTCGTGATACGAATCACCGATGATCCTAGTGCTGAACGGACAACACCTCCGCGTTCAACACACGTACGGTTGGGCAAGATGTCTCCTCCTTCTTGATCCAGCAAGGGGCAAGGAGAGGTTGATGGAGATCCAGCAGCACGACGGCGTGGTGGTGGATGCAGCAGTGATCTCAGCAGGGCTTCGCCAAGCACTACGAGAGGGAGAGGTGTTGCAGAGGGAGAGGGACGCGCCAGGAGCATGGGTGCGCAGACCTCCCTCCCCCCTCTTTATATAGGGCCCCTAGGGGGGCGCCGGCCCTAGGAGATCCAATCTCCAAGGGGGGGCGGCGGCCAAGGGGGTGGCTTGCCCCCAAGCCAAGTGGAGGCGCCCCCATCCCTAGGGTTTCCAACCCTACGCGCAGGGGAGCCCAAGGGGGGGCGCACCAGCCCACCAGGGGCTGGTTCCCCTCCCACTTCAGCCCATGGGGCCCTCCAGGATAGGTGGCCCCACCCAGTGGACCCCTGGGATCCTTCCGGTGGTCCCGGTACAATACCGGTGACCCCCGAAACTTTCCCGATGGCCGAAACTTGACTTCCTATATATAATTCTTCACCTCGGACCATTCCGGAACTCCTCGTGACGTCCGGGATCTCATCCGGAACTCCGAACAACTTTCGGGTTACTGCATACTAATATCTCTACAACCCTAGCATCACCGAACCTTAAGTGTGTAGACCCTACGGGTTCGGGAGACACGCAGACATGACCGAGACGACTCTCCGGTCAATAACCAACAGCGGGATCTGGGTACCCATGTTGGCTCCCACATGCTCCTCGATGATCTCATTGGATGAACCACGATGTCGAGGATTCAGGCAACCCCGTATACAATTCCCTTTGTCAATAGGTATGTTACTTGCCCGAGATTTGATCGTCGGTATCCCAATGCCTCGTTCAATCTTGTTATCGGCAAGTCACTTTACTCGTACCATAATGCATGATCCCGTGACCAAACACTTGGTCACTTTGAGCTCATTATGATGATGCATTACCGAGTGGGCCCAAAGATACCTCTCCGTCATACGGAGTGACAAATCCCAGTCTCGATCCGTGTCAACCCAACAGATACTTTCGGGGATACCCATAGTATACCTTTATAGTCACCCAGTTACGTTGTGACGTTTGGTACACCCAAAGCACTCCTACGGTATCCGGGAGTTACACGATCTCATGGTCTAAGGAAAAGATACTTGACATTGGAAAAGCTCTAGCAAACGAACTACACGATCTTGTGCTATGCTTAGGATTGGGTCTTGTCCATCACATCATTCTCCTAATGATGTGATCCCGTTATCAACGACATCCAATGTCCATAGTCAGGAAACCATGACTATCAGTTGATCAACGAGCTAGTCAACTAGAGGCTCACTAGGGACATGTTGAGGTGTATGTATTCACACATGTATTACGATTTCCTGATAACACAATTATAGCATGAATAATAGACAATTATCATGAACAAGGAAATATAATAATAATCATTTTATTATTGCCTCTAGGGCATATTTCCAATAGAAAGTAGTACAATCCAAACTTGATCAAGTTAGGATTAGTATTACTTTCGACATGCACCACATGTTGCCTTCACTTCAATCTAAGCCATGTTTAGGCATAGCAGTAGCATTGGTAAACCAAGCACGGAGATAAGAGAGAACACTTCTCTCTATTAGCTAGCTAATTAACAACCTAAATTAACCCCCAAAACTCCTAAACCACCCCCGTCAAAAAAAAACCTCAGCTCCTGCCAGCTGTTGACGTGTGTATGCCTTTTGGTCCCAGTTTGTGCCACCAACCGGGACCAAAGGCCCTCCTGCCTGGGCTCGCCGCAGCGGCCACGTGGAGGCCCATCTGTCCCGGTTCATGGAAGAACCAGGACTAAAGGCGTAGGGCTTTAGTGACGACCCTTTAGTCCCGGATCCACAACCGGTACAGATGGGCCTTACGAACCGGGACAAATGGCCCTTTTTCTACTAGTGAGTTTTGTACAAACTTGTCACATACATTGTTGGTGCTGAATTTGTTTTTGGTAATTATGCTACATTTGCACTGAGCCTTGCAACCCCAACTTGGTGACATGTGTATATTGTAAAAGTAGTGTGTTCGTGTATATCTATTTTGAAGCCCTTCACTTGCTAACATGAGTGACATCTAAGAATCAAAGTCCACTGATGAACACTTCGTTATAATTGCACTATATTTCCTTTCTCCTGGGGGGTATTTGTTAGTCTTCTCTCACATTAACTATAAAATGTGTATTTTCATCATTTCACTGATAGTATAATACTGAACTTAAACATGTATTCTTGGATGATATGTGTCAGTTGTGGACTTCCCGCCCTTTATCACAAATCGATAGTACATACTTCAGAATTTAGTTGACATAAAATTAATCATACTTTCTATTTTAAGCAAGAAAGAGTACCTTGTTGAACCAACTCTTTGGGACTAACTTCGGGGAGATGGATGCGTTAGGGGGGAAGGTATGCTCAATTTTCTTTACATATATTTCTTTCATTTTTCCACTTCTCTTATCATGAAATTGTGCTTTCAAATGTAGTACACTCTTAGATTTGATAGTATATTTCTATCGTTGGAGCCAAACTACCAAAGGCATCTGGATGGCACGCTGTGTTGGTGTCGATCCGGTACTGTTGCAATGGATTTGGAAGGAACTGATGGAAGAGAAGGAGGAGTGGTATGTTTACTTGCAGTTTGATTACCTTCTTGTTTTGACCTTTCGAGTAGCAAAGTGCAACATTAGAGAGATACTGGAAGGTTATGGACTTGGTAACAAGAATAGTTACTAGTACGGTTTGACATAACAATCACTGAACTGTCAATTAGACCTAGAAGATAAGAAATAAACTCACTATGCATTTTCTCTTCTTTCTGTCATTCTGTGAGTATTCGGTGCCCCAACTAGAAAAGCTTGGACCTTAAAGCATCTAATGTACATCTGTTCATCAGAACTGGCCAAAGTCATATAACTGCAAACCTCTTGTGTTCTATTACAAATGAAGCAATTGAGGAAAATTGCCATACCTGTGACCTCTTATGTGTAGATTCTTACCTCCTTGGTTGAAATTTGTAGCTGCTGGTACCAATGCCATTCTAGCTTTTCCCCCAAATTCTTGATCGATCGATCTTGAACTGTGGGAAGTGCTCACAAGCTTAACAAATGCGAGGGCCTTCAATTTTAATGCGGAACTAGATGCAGTCATGAATATAGAGCAGCTGGTGACTCCACTATATAAAGATCTCTGAAGAAATGAATTACATAATTTACTGCAATCTCTATAGAATGGAAGCAAGTCATCTCTCTTGTTGGAAGGGGAAGGAGAGCTCGACCGGAGCTCAGCGGATGAGGGGCGCCTTGATCCATCCGTTGGCGAAGGCGATCGCCTTCAAGATTAGAAGGGGAAACCATCGCTCACTTTACATACACTTTAGATGGAAATCACAAGTGCAATTTCTATACAAAACCATTATGTGGTCATCTATCTTACAAACTATTCACACCAGATTCGTATGGAATAGCACTCATGGAGGCAGTTGAACTAAGCTATCTATGCCTAACTATGACTTCATATTTTTATCGCCTCCATTGCCGCTGTGGTGGCTTTTGCTCTCTTATGTTCATGCTCGTATAATTGAACTTAATGTGAGCCAATTCGTTTTTGTAATCTCATGACTGCATTGAACTTGATATTGCGCTACTTCTGGGGCGGATTAATTTTTACAATCTCAAGATTTTGTTGAACTCAACGATTTTACTCTTCTGGAATGTTTATTCTTTCCCCTGATCCAGAAAATCGGTTGTTGACGTTTTACATGTGCTAAACTTTCTTCCTACTGATGCATCATGTGGTTTGATCTTCCATCGCTTGGCCATATCGGTTGGACCGACACCCTCGCGCCAAGTCCCTTTGCCAATCTAGTCTCCATTGGAGGCATCGCCATGGACGAAAGGGAGTACGTCTCAGCCATGGAGAAGAGCAGGAGATGGAGACTACTTGGTCTCATCCACGGTCGCGGGCGCCGCCACCTTGATGCATGGAGCTCGGGAGGATGCCTACGGTCGCGAGCACCGCCACACACTGGCGACGAGGCAGATGCGTGCACCCAGTCGGTGCTGGTGACGAGGTGGAGTCCCGGAGGTGTATAGACGGCGTTGGTGATGACAGAGGCGCGCAGGCCCATGGAGTCCCAGATCCTGGGTGAGCAGGTACTGCGTCCCCGCCCCGGACTAGAAGAGGTAGGGGAGGACGGGAGGTGGGTCATTGTCAGCGCTTTAGAACGAGGAGAGCGGCGCGGAGCGAGGAGATAGGCCTCGAAGGCGAGCTCCTCCATGAGGAGCACAGGCGGCGGCCAGGCCTCGCGCGCGACTAGGCGGCAGCTCCGGCAGGGGCCGCGCCGATGGCAGGGGTGGAGCGCCGAGCGCCGGCATGGAGGCGGCTGGCTGTGGTGGCGCGCGGGGACACGACCGGAGGTGGCAACACGGTGGCCGGAGTTGGCGGCGGTGACTGGATGCAGGTGTGTGGTGCGGCTAGGAGCTAGGACGGCTGGATGGGTGTGTGTACAAATTAGGGTCTGGGTTACTTCCAAAGTGGCCCCACAAGTTAGTAGGGGCAACTTATGTCATTTTTGCAAATACTGAAAGATTTTTTCCGGGTCAACTGGGTAGAAGAAACGGTCAACTCACGGAAGTGTGACAGAATGACATTTATGATACATTGTCAAAAATTAAGAATGACAAAAGTGAGATGTCAAATTTTAGAGTGGCATAAACAAAATTGGCAAAAACTAGAGTGGGAAAATCAAAGTTTTCCCAAGAAAAAAAGCAAGCCTGCAAGAATTCTACCTCAGGACCTCCATGTTGCGTTGCGTAGTAAAGGAGCTAACCAGTAGAACTAACGAACGTCCGTGCTAAATGTAAAGTGTGCTAGTATAAGAACTAATACCGACGAAGAATCCGGATAGTTTTTTGATTTTTTTTCAAACTTTCCACCGAAATTGTGAATTTTTTTTTAACAACTGAGACATATTGTCAAATTTCAATAATAAAATAAAATACGTGAACATTTTTCAACAGATTTGTTTTTAAAATTCCTGAACACTTGCCAAAAACCCGAACATTTATAGAATTATGAGAACAAAAATTTGATAACGGGAACAATTTTCCAAAAGCACAAACAGTTTTTGGAAATAAAAGAGGAACAACATTTGAAAGCAAGCAAAATATTTTAAATTGTGAACAATATTTGAAAAAATGTGCACACTTTCAAAGTTGTGAACAAAAAATGAAAAATAGAACATTTTTTGAATCTAAAAAAATGAAAATTAAACAGAAAATGAGAACATTTTAAGAATTTGCGAACAAATTTTTGAATATGCGACATTTTCTAAAAACAAAAACATAATTTAAAACCAAACATTAAAAAAATTCATAACTTTTCGAAGCGCAAACATTTTAGGAAATATGAAAAATATTCTCTAAATTTGTGAAAAGATATTGAAAACAAGAACTTTGTAGGATTATTGTAACGTAAAGAGGGCTCCACTTTGTAGGATTCCTACATCACAAACTTTGTTTTCTTTAACAACATTTGTGTGATGGGACAGATCAAGTGTGAACAGCAAACTTTTAGACATTATTAACTCTAGTTCGTCGTGGTACAGTACTATTGCCACTGAAAACATAATAATGGGGCTATTTTGCGGAGAAGGCCAATTTGGCTCCCGGGCTCAGTTCAACCCTCTCCGATGAAAAAAATCAAAACAAATATTAGAAAAATTCAAAAAAATCCAAATTTTTTTATATGATAGATAATTTGATGCGTGAGGTTCGTTGTAAATTTCAACCCATTTGGACATTTGAGCAACTCTCTGCAAAAAAATCAAAATCAGGGTCTGTAAAAATGTTCATTGTTCACGAACTGTTTTGACCCGATTTGTCTTTTTTTGCCGAGAACATCCAAACATCCAAATGAGTTGAAATTTGAAGCGGAACTCACGCATCAAATTATCTACCATATAAAAAAATTGGATTTTTTTTTAAATTTGTTTTAGTATTTGTTTTGAATTTTTTTTCTGAGCGGGAGCATCTGAATCCGGGCTCAGATGCGGATTTTCGCTATTTTGCGCGCCAACTTAACAATATACACCAGGTTATCGACAACTGCCTTTTACCAAAATAGAAGTATGGTCATTTAGCCATGTGTTTTCTAACAGGCATGTAACCATGTTGATGCAAAGTGGCAGTACAGCACTGAGCACAGCGGCACCGCATTTACACTGTGCTGTCACATCGTTCATTTATTTTCATTGGATCCACTCAACACGTCTCAGACCCGGCCACACCAGTCCGCAATCAATATTCACTGCGATCCGCTTGTCCAAAATTTACTGCCTCCAACAGGGTACAGTACTATAGCACTCTTTCCCGTCGGTCACCAGAGAAATAAACTGCAGTCATAAAATAACCTAAAACCTCGAAAGTGCACGGGCACTAAACGGAGAGAACGAGCGGCCGGCTCTGTCACACATATACATGTGTAGAATTTTGTCTGTTAGTGTATGTGATTGATCATTAAATGCAGTCGGACTTGTTATATTCTATGGACAACAAAGCAAATTCACGTGTATTTTTTTCGGTTCTTCAACTTTTAAAAAGTCATATTTTTCAAACCACGTGTCGGAATTCAGATCCATTTTGATGCCAACTTTGACGATATATTGTGCAACTTTAGTACTACATCATGCAACTTTAGTACTACATCGTGCAACTTATTTCCATAACTAATGTTTGAAGCTGCACCTTCGTATGAGGTTGAAACCTAGCAACCACGACAACTTTGATGTGCAACTAGTCTATTGCCTCGACGAAAGTCGATGTGCAACTTCCTCTTGTAATGTAGTCTAGTTGCACACACATTGATGTTTAGTTGGCTTGTAATGTAATCTAGTTGCACACACATTGATGTTTAGTTGGCAAGAAGACTAGTTGCACACACATATGCTCAATTGGCTTGTAATTTAGTCTAGTTGCACATACATTGATGTTTAGTTTGCAGGACTATTTGGCACACACATATGCTCAGTTGGCGCGGCAATCTAGTCTAGTTGCACACACATTGATGTTTAGTTGGCAGGAAGACTAGTTCATCGAAACATCCTCACGCGGGATCTACTTTTGAAGAGCACGTCACGAGGGTTTCAACGGTGAAAGCGGATCTGAATTTCGACACGCGGTTTAGAATATATGTCTTTTATAATTTTGAAAATCAAAAATTAATGCACAAGTGATGAACATGCGGAACATTAATGTAGCAGCATGTAGACACCCATCATGTGAGAACATACCACATATAAGGTGATTAATTAGCAGTGTCTTTTTCAACCACAGGAATGATTACGCGTACTATTTGACAACAAAGCCGGCCGCCCAGGAGCGCTAGCGGGCAGCCAGCCGCCGGCTAGACGCGTCCATAAAATAAGGGGAGTGCTTGGTACAACCCCTAAAATGTATATTGCGTAGGATGGTCATTTTACATTAGTATAGGGATACCCACCCGACGCCGTACGTCCGCACGCGTCGTCGTACGTCCGCCCTTATATTCCGCACCCGTCGCCGAACGCCCGCCCGCGTATGCCTTACCCGTCGCCTTACATCGCTGCCGTACGCCCGCACGTCTCCACGCTAGCGTCGATAGTTGTGGGAAAAAAATGTCACGGGAGCCGGCGACTCCCACCGTCGTAACCCTAAACCATAATCACATCCACGTAGTCGCCGTCTCCACGTCACCCGGGTCGCCGCCCAAATAGCCCGCCGCGCGTGCCCTACCGCCGTTGCTGCTGCTGCCGCGTTCCTTTGCCGCCGCCCGGATGGCCGTCCGTCCATGATCTTCATCACCGCCTTCCTCCCCGGACTCCGTCTGCCTCGACCGGCCATCATCCTGACGCCGTAGACGCCTGCCTCGGCCGGCCAGCAACATCACGCCATCAGCGCATTCGTCGTCGGACAAAATGGATCCATCTGACATCCTCGACGTCGTGCAAGAGGGTGGTCCGACTGTAACCTATGTGCGATGTCATTGTGCTTGATGAACTAATTATTTTAGGGATGATGTTACATGGTGTTCGATTGATCTTAATTTTTTTTATACATGTATAGATAGAGAAGGAGGGCGATTATGATGGCGATGACTACGGCGACGACAACAGATCCTCGTCACTGAATATGGACGAACCTGTTAAGGAGAACTACATGAGTTTGGATGAATCTTATAGTGGCAATGTAAGTGTGATCAATGTTGATAAAAACATAAATACGATCAACCGCACGGACACTTACATGTTTTTTTTTTCATCATACAGCGACATGACGATAATGATGATGATATGGATATAGATGATTCATTTGCTGAAAGCGCACTCCGGGTATGTTTTAAAAACATTTAGGAGAAAAAATGACATAATAACCGCATGAGCGCTTACATGTATTTTTTTTAAATGTGCGCAGATGGACGCAGACGGGGACTTTGTGAGGAATATTGTGGATGATGAAAGTGACAAGTCGCACGTTGATGCATCTCATGATGACAGCTCCAGCAAAGTAAGTTTTGAAACTTACATACATTATATATTAAAATAATAGCTGACTGACATACATGGTTTTATGCCTTAATTTACAGGGAGATGTAGATGGTTCTAGCGGGATGGATGAGCATGTTGTTGATGATCTGTTTAATTTTGACATCGGATTTGATGAATATCAGTAAGATTCATTGGACAGGCATTGGAAGGTCATGAGAAAGACGTTCAGGTCACTAGGAGAGGCTTACATTTTCTATAACCTACATGCTAAGGAATGTGGTTTCAGCGTTAGAAAGGACTCGCTGAAATTTTCAAAAGGTCTTGAGGGAGCTATGCGCTTGAGAAAGTATGTGTGTTCAAGAGCTGGGAAGCGACAGGCAAAATTTTGTACAACAGAAGGCAGGACACGCAGGCTCAGAGCGGAGACTCGATGCTTCTGCGACGCACATATAACTTTGAAGCTTGATAAAGAGCGTGGCATTTGGTATGTCAGCAGTTTCTGTGATGATCACAGTCACGTTCTAGCTGGACCAGATGAAGTCTCGTTTCTCCGGTCTCATAATTAGATAAAAGAATTTCAGAAAGCTGAGATCTTAACTATGGCAGGTGCTGGAATCAGGAAACATATGATTTATGATAATTTTGTCAGTAGGTACGGTTCATATGCAAAGGCTGGTTTTGGGAGGAAGAAGTTTTATAACATGTGTTATAGAGAGAAAATGAAGTTGCTTGCACAAGGTGATGCAGACACAGCCATTGGGATCATGATGACCAGAAAAGACAGGGATCCAGATTTCTTCTTCGAGCACACCGTCGATGCTGAAGGAAGGCTCAAAAACCTATTCTGGTGTGATTCTTAATCATGGCGAGACTATGTTGACTACGATGATGTGACCGTCTTCGACAACACATACAGGATGAATAGGTATGGCATGCCATTTATACCTTTCGTCGGTCTGAATAACCACCGTTGCACCACGGTATTCGGTTGTGCTATTGTGTCATACGAGACGGAAGATACATATGTCTGGCTGCTTCAGACTTTTTGAGGACTCACTGTCAGAAGAGGCCCAGGTCAGTAATTACTGATGGAGATGCAACAATCATTAAGGCCATCAGAAAGGTACTTTCGGACGTTTGGCATCGTCTTTGCTCGTGGCATATTGATAAGAACATGCAGAAACACCTTCACTATAAGTCTCTAAAGGAGTTCAAGTCTCTACTTTATTATGCCACTTCAAAAAAAGTATTTGAGGAGAGATGGGCAGCGTTTACCGCCAAATGGTAGTCAGAGAAAACAAAGATATGGTTACGTAGGATGTACAAGAATAAATGGTTTTGGGCTGCATCATATTTGTCTGCTGGGTTTTTTCTAGGTATGCGAAGTAACGAACGAAGTGAGAGTCTGAATTCATGCCTTCACATGCATCTAGACTCCGGTATGACTATTGTTGACATGATTGTGCACTATGAGAACTGCATAGTTCATCTTCGTGAGAATGAGGCGCATGACGATTGCACAAACACACAGACAGCCTAGTACCAGTCCTGGATGAGTGTAAAGACATTGAGAAATCAGCTGCCCGTGAGTTCACTACGACAAACTTTTATATCTTACAGGAATATATGAAGAAGGCACGGGAGCTTGAGGTCCTTGAGAGACTGAGAAGAGCAGACACTCACTGATTCATACTGACATGGAAGGAAAATAGGGATATCAGATTCACTGTGGACTACACCCCAGGTAACTCTGAACAAATCGTGAAGTGCAGTTGCAAAAGTATGGATCGCAAAGGACTTCCTTGCAAACATATTCTTCATGTTTTGATTCAGCTACGCTTACGTGAGATACCTAGGTGTTTAGTACTGCGGAGGTTGAGCAAAATTGCAAGGGGTGGACTTACCGTGAACCGCATTAGCGATCTATTTGCGTGGGGATGGTTAGGTACAGGGGAGAGAGCTAGGTACAGCAAGTTGACTATCTTATCTGCCGAAGCATCTCATAAAGCATGCCATAAACCATTTTTGTTTGACAACTTGAAGGCAGCTCTGAGGGACATAATAGATAATGATTACACTGAGGAGGATGAGCCTGGTGCAGAGAAAAAGTTTGTTAATGACGATGAGTTTGAGCCTAATCGAGATCATGTTCTGGTTCGTGATCCCGCAAAAATTAACACCAAAGGCGCACCAAAACAGAATGTTAAAGGCCGCGGTAAGGATGGTCCTGATGTCACTAAAAATGGGCGACCTAAAGCTTTTTATGAGAAAAGCAAACGTCAATGTGGCCATTGCGGTCTTCCGGGTCATTATAAGTCCACATGCCCTCAAAATCCTAAGTACGATTTTCATATGTTCATGTTAATCTTGTTGTTCTCTATTTTTTTTTCCTTTTTTTGAATTAACACATATCTTACTGTTTTTGTATGCAGGAACTTTGCTTGATTTCCAGAGTATGGAAGATTACTTAGCCCTTCGATTGAAGACAATTTCTTGATGGATTGCTTCTATCTACGTGATCATTTTTAATTTCTAAATGTTAGATTATGTTATATGAGACTTATTTTAGTTTGTTGATGTCAGACTATGTGCTATGATACCCACATAACTACTGTTGATGCCAGACTATGTTATGCAACAAGTATTTTTACTCTGTTTATTCAGATGTGTTGATGACGCACTGTAGACCGTCACTGTATAATGTTGCTGTTCTGCACTATCGCTGTCGCTTATTCCGCGGTCGTTTTTAGTTTTTTATAAAAAAGCCCGACCAGTGCGCTGGCCAGTCTGACATCACACAGACCAGACCGGCGGCACGGTCCCACAGGGCAATATCGGACGGCGGTAGCATGCGAGTAAACCAGAGGAGTCTGACTTTTCGAGTGGCGCCGGCTATTTAAGCCGGTCGTCGCGCCCTTCGTCGGGCGAGGTGGGACTACACAAATCCGTCGCCCGGCGGGGTAGTTGGGCCATCGTGTGTCTTGATTGAAAGCTTTATTGGGTCGGCCTGATACGTCCATTTTGCATCATGCTTTTATATCAATATTTATTGAATTATGGGATGTTACTACACATTATATCACAATACTTATGCCTTTTCTCTCTTATTTTATAAGGTTTACATGAAGAGCGAGAATGCCGACAGCTAGAATTCTAGACTGAAAAAGGAGCAAATATTAGATACCTATTCTGCACAACTCCAAAAGTCCTGAAACTCCATGGAAATCAGTGTTGGAATATATTAAAAATATTGGGCGAAGAAAGCACCAGAGGGGGGCCACCATCCATCCACGAGGGTGGAGGGCGCGCCCCTGCCTCGTGGGCTCCCTGGTAGGCCCCCGATGTTCATCTTCTGCTATATGGTGTCTTTTACCCTGGAAAAAAATCATAAGGAAGCTTTCGGGATGAAGCGCCGCCGTCTCGAGGCGGAACCTGAGCAGGACCAATCTAGGGCTCCGACGGAGCTGTTCTGGCGGGGAAACATCCCTCTGGGAGGGGAAATTGTCGCCATCGTCATCACCATCGATCCTCTCATCGAGAGGGGGTCAATCTCCATCAACATCTTCACCAGCACCATCTCCTCTCAAACCCTAGTTCATCTCTTGTATCCGATCTTTGTCTCAAAACCTCAGATTGGTACCTGTGGGTTGCTAGTAGTGTTGATTACTCCTTGTAGTTGATGCTAGTTGGTTTATTCGGTGGAAGATCATATGTTCAGATCCTTAATGCATATTTGAAAGAACATGCGGTGCCCCCATGTTTGGTTTTGGTAATTGATGACAATCTCTATGGACTAATGGTTGTCTTGAGTTATATTTGAAGGATTTGTCCATAGGCATTTCTTGAAGTCCATGTGTTGGTTTCAAGGAGTTTATGTGTTGACCAAGGTGCTATTAAGGAATTATCCAAAGATTGGTCATGTGAGTGTTGAGCTTATTGCAAGCATGTCTTGAAGAAGAAGATTGTGTGATCATTCATGTGTACCTTCAAGACATCATCCAAACTAAGAGAGTTGGAAAGATTCAAGGTTGATCAAGACTAAGTCAAGAGTGAATCAAGTTGATCAACTCACAAAGCGTAAAAGATGTACCGAGAGGGATCAAGTGATCCCATGGCATGGTAAGCATTGTCCACTGCACTTTGTGTACTAACCCATGGTCTATGTGAGAGTTCTATGTGGGGTTAGGTACATGTCCATGGGCTTGCGTCAAGAGGAAGATATCATACAACCCATGGAAAGGATGACATCAAGTAGTGATCGTCATCAAGATTGTCGTGTGCAAGTTCAAGTGTAGCATCACGAAGAGATCAAGTGCTTGAAGCTTGCCATCCATTGTGGTGTCAATGGACTTGTGAAGATGTGCCGAAGAGTGGCTCACCCATAGTGGAGTATGGGGGAGCAATCATCTAGTCTCCATCGACCCAACGCAATCAAGGAAGGTGGCCCATCTTGCGGAGGACAAGATCGTCATCATCTAGCTCAAGTGGATCATGTGCAAAGCAAAGGTTTGCCCTTGATAGGTTTTCTATTTTACCAGTCTCATTGTGGTAGTTGGGAAACCGGGTTATAGGATCGATAGCCGTACTATCAAGGGGGGCTCTCAAGTGAGTAGCTTGATCGTATCGTTCATCGAGAGCTCAAACCATTGCATCCTTGCATCATGTTTCTTGGTTCTTGTTTGGTTCTTCTCCTTGTGAGTTTTGGAGCTTATGGTCATTTTTATGACAAGCTCGAGTTCATCGAAAACGGAGTTCACTTGCATCTTCTATGATGTTTTCGATGTTGGAGGGTATGCCGGTTCTTCTCTGTTGGAGTTCTCACTCCTTTATTTGTTAGGCATACCTCCCCTGCCTCTTCTTACTACTCGTTGTCTTGTATCCAACAAGCTTGAGTTTGCTCAATTCGGAGCTCATATGAAGAAGTTATGGCTTTTCTGCTTTTCTCCCTGCTCTGGTCTGTGCGGTAGTACCGCGGTCCTCAGCGGTAGTACCGCCGAAGCTCGTCAAGCGGTAGTACCGCTCCCCGAGCGGTAGTACCGCTTCCTGAGCGGTAGTACCGCTTGTGAGCTTCGGCCGTAGTACCGCAGTGGTTCCGGGCTACTACCGCCTCGATTCTCGACTGCTATTTCTCGTGTCGGGTTTTACGGTACTAGTAGTGGCAGTAGGGGCGGTAGTACCGCTCCAAGCGGTAGTACCGCCTGTACTTCCGCGGTAGTACCGCTCGGGGGACAGGGCCATGTTTCCCTCGTCAGCGCGGCAGTACCGCTGGGAGGGAGCGGCAGTACCGCTTATAAGCGGTAGTACCGCCCTGCCCAAGCGGTAGTACCGCTCTGTGTGTGGCTGGTTGGTGGGTAACGGTTGGATTTTCCCCCTCCTATAAAAGGGGGTCTTCTTCCCCATTGAACCTAATCCTTTGAGCTCGTGTTCTTCCCCCATTGCTGACCTTCTCCGAGCTTGCTATCTCTCAATCCCTCCATGGATTCTTGCTAGTTTTTGGGGGAAAAGAGAGAGGAGATCTAGATCCACATTTCCACCAATCACTTTCTCCTCTATGTGAGGGGAACCCCTTGGATCTAGATCTTGGAGTTCTTGGTGTTCTCCTTCTTGTTCTTCCTCTCTTTTGCCACCCTAGCATTAGTTGCTTCGGTGGGATTTGAGAGAGAAGGACTTGGGCACTCCGTGTGCCCTTGCCATTGCATTTGGTGCATCAGTTTGAGTTCTCCACGGTGATACGTGGAAGTTACAAGTTGAGAAGCTTATTACTCTTGGGTGCTTGGTGCCCTTGAGCTTGTTCCTCTTGGGTGCTTGGGCGCCTAGACGGTTGGTGGTGTTCGGAGCTCAATCATTGTGGTGCAAAGCTCCGGGCAAGCATCGGGGTCTCCAATTAGGTTGTGGAGCTCGCCGCGAGCGATTTGTCGGGTACCGGTGACCGCCCCCAAGGGTTGCCAAAGTGTATGGGTTCGGTGACCGCCCCCAAGGGTCGCCATTTGTACGGGTTCGGTGACCGCCCTCAAGGGTCCCTTAGTGGAATCACGTCATCTTGCATTGTGCGAGGGCGTGAGGAGATTACGGTGGCCCTAGTGGCTTCTTGGGGAACATTGTGCCTCCACACCGCTCCAAACGGAGATTAGCATCCGCAAGGGTGTGAACTTCGGGATACATCGTCGTCTCCGCGTGCCTCGGTTATCTCTTACCCGAGCCCTTTACTTATGCACTTTACTTTGTGATAGCAATATTGTTTCTTGTCATATATCTTGCTATCACTTAGTTGTTTATCTTGCTTAGCATAAGTTGTTGGTGCACATAGGTGAGCCTAGTTGTTGTAGGTTTTGTGCTTGACAAATTAACCGCTAGGTTTATTCCGCATTTGTTCAAGCCTAAACCGTAATTATTTTAAAGCGCCTATTCACCCCCCCTCTAGGCTACATCCACGATCTTTCACCCCTTCGATTATGAACATGTATATGATTTGTGAGTAGTTAAGTTTGTTCCCGAGGACATGGGAAAAGTCTAGTTATAAGTAATCATGTGAATTTGGTATTCGTTCGATATTTTGATGAGATGTATGTTGTCTTTCCTCTAGTGGTGTTACGTGAACGTCGACTACCTGACACTTTGATGTCTACTACGCAACCTTCTCCTTGTAGACGTTGTTGGGCCTCCAAGTGCAGAGGTTTGTAGGACAGTAGCAAATTTCCCTCAAGTGGATGACCTAAGGTTTATCAATCCGTGGGAGGCGTAGGATGAAGATGGTCTCTATCAAGCAACCCTGCAACCAAATAACAAAGAGTCTCTTGTGTCCCCAACACACCCAATACATTGGTGAATTGTATAGGTGCACTAGTTCGGCGAAGAGATGGTGATACAAGTGCAATATGGATGGTAGATATAGGTTTTTGTAATCTGAAAGTATAAAAACAGCAAGGTAGCAAGTGGTGAAAGTGAGCGTAAACAGTATTGCAATGCTAGGAAACAAGGCCTAGGGTTCATACTTTCACTAGTGCAAGTTCTCTCAACAATAATAACATAATTGGATCATCTAACTATCCCTCAACATGCAACAAAGAGTCACTCCAAAGTCA
This sequence comes from Aegilops longissima, assembly GCA_021605205.1. NCBI lineage: Eukaryota > Viridiplantae > Streptophyta > Magnoliopsida > Poales > Poaceae > Aegilops > Aegilops longissima. The sequence goes on from JAHIAM010001890.1 coordinate 33,327, forward strand.
CTAATAGCGGAGAACAAACGAAATGATTATTGTAGGGTACGAAACCACCTCAAAGTTATCCTTTCTGATCGATCTATTCAAGAGTCCGCAGTAAAATAACACGAAGCTATTATTTCCGTTCTATCTGTCATAGAGTTCTTACTAGAATAACACCTTAAGACACAAATCAAGCAAAACCCTAATGTCACCTAGATACTCCAATGTCACCTCAAGTATCTGTGGGCATGATTCAACGATATGCATCACACAATCTCAGATTCATCTATTCAACCAACACAAAGTACTTCAAAGAGTGCCCCAAAGTTTCTACCGGAGAGTCTAGACGAAAACGTGTGCCAATCCCTATGCATAAGTTCATTGAACCCGCAAGTTGATCACCAAAACATACATCAAGTAGATCACGTGAATATCCCATTGTCACCACAAATAAGCACGGCAAGACATACATCAAGTGTTCTCAAATCCTTAAAGACTCAATCCGATAAGATAACTTCAAAGGGAAAACTCAATCCATTACAAGAGAGTAGAGGGGGAGAACATCGTAAGATCCAACTATAATAGCAAAGCTCGCGATACATCAATATCGTATCACCTCAAGAACACACGAGAGAGAGAGAGAGAGAGAGAGAGAGAGAGAGAGAGAGATCAAACACATAGCTACTGGTACATACCCTCAGCCCCGAGGGTGAACTACTCCCTCCTCGTCATGGAGAGCGCAGGGATGGTGAAGATGGCCACCGGTGAGGGATCCCCCCTCTGTCAGGGTGCCGGAACAGGGTCCCAATTGGTTTTTGATGGTTAAAGAGGCTTGCGGAGGCGGAACTCCCGATCTAGGTTGTTTTCTGAAGGTTTCAGTATTTATAGGAATTTTTGGCGTAGGTCTCATGTCAGGGGGGTCTCCGGGCTATCCACGAGGCAGGGGGCGCGCCCTAGGGGGCCCCCCACCCTCTTGGGCAGCTCGGGACTCTTCTGGCCCAACTCTTGCACTCCAGGGGCTTCTTTTGGTCCATAAAAATTCGTCAAAAATTGGCACGTCAATTGGACTCCGTTTGATATTCCTTTTCTGTAGAACTCAAAAACAAGGAAAAAACAGAAACTGGCACTGGGCTCTCAGTTAATAGGTTAGTCCCAAAAATCATATAAAATAGCATATAAATGCATATAAAACATCCTAGATGGATAATATAATAGCATGGAACAATAAAAAATTATAGATACGTTGGAGACGTATCAAGCATCCCCAAGCTTATTCCTTCTCGTCCTCGAGTAGGTAAGTGATAAAAACAGAATTTTTGATGTGGAATGCTACCTAGCATATTTCTCAATGTAATTTTGTTTATTGTGGCATGAATGTTCAGATCCAAAAGATTGACATAAAAATAGTAATACTTCAAGCATACCAACAAAGTAATCATGTCTTCTCAAAATAACATGGCCAAAGAAAGCTATCCCTACAAAATCATATAGTATGGCTATGCTCTATCTTCATCACATAAAATATTTAAATCATGCACAACCCCAATGACAAGCCAAGCAATTGTTTCATACTTTGATGTTCTCAGACTTTTTAAACTTTCACACAATACATGAGCGTGAGCCATGGGCATAGCACTATATGTGGAATAGAATGGTGGTTGTGGAGAAGACAAAAAGGAGAAGATAGTCTCACATCAACTAGGCATATCAACGGGCTATGGAGATGCCCATTAATAGATATCGATGTGACTGAGTAGGGATTGCCATGCAACGGATGCACTAGAGCTATAAGTGTATGAAAGCTCAACAAAAGAAACTAAGTGGGTGTGCATCCAACTTGCTTGCTCACGAAGACCTAGGACATTTTGAGGAAGCCCATCATTGAATATACAAGCCAAGTTATATAATGGAAAATTCCCACTAGTATATGAAAGTGACAACATCGGAGACTCTCTATCATGAAGATCATGGTGCTACTTTGAAGCACAAGTGTGGAAAAAGGATAGTAACATTGTCCCTTCTCTAATTTTCTCTTTTTTTTATTTTGGTGGGCTTCTTTGGCCACTTTTTTATTTGGACTTCTTTGGGCTCTTTTATTTTTCATAATGTCCGGAGTCTCATCCCGACTTGTGGGTGAATCATAATCTCCATCATCCTTTCCTCACTTGGGACAATGCTCTAATAATGAAGATCATCACACTTTTATTTACTTACAACTCAAGAATTACAACTCAATACTTAGAACAAAATATGACTCTATGTGGATGTCTCCGGCGGTGTACCGGGATATGCAATGAATCAAGAGTGACATCTATGAAAGAATTATAAAGGTAGCCTTGCCACAAATACGATGTCAACTACATGATCATGCTAAAGCAATATGACAATGATGGAGCGTGTCATAATAAACGGAACAGTGGAAAGTTGCATGGCAATATATCTCGGAATGGCTATTGAAATACCATAATAGGTAGATATGGTGGCTGTTTTGAGGAAGGTGTATGGTGGGTGTATGATACCGGCAAAAGGTGCACGGTATTAGAGAGGCTAGCAATGGTGGAAGGGTGAGAGTGCATATAATCCATGGACTCAACATTAGTCATAAAGAACTCACATACTTATTGCAAAAATCTATTAGTTATCGAAACGAAGTACTACGCGCATGCTCCTAGGGGGATAGATTGGTAGGAAAATACCATCGCTCGTCCCCGACCGCCACTCATAAGGAAGATAATCAATAAATAAATCATGCTCCGAGTTCATCACATAACGGTTCACCATACGTGCATGCTACGGGAATCACAAACTTTAACACAAGTATCTCTCAAATTCACAATTACTCAACTAGCATGACTCTAATATTACCACCCTCATATCTCAAAACAATTATCAAGTATCAAATTGATCATAGTATTCAATGCACTATGATAGTTTTTATTATACCCAACTTGGATGCCCATCATATTAGGACTAATTTTATAACCAAAGCAAATACTATGCTGTTCTAAAAGACTCTAAAAATAATATAAGTGAAGCATGAGGGATCAATAATTTCTACAAAATAAAACAACCACCATGCTCTAAAAAGGTATAAGTGAAGCACTAGAGCAAATGACAAACTACTCCAAAAGATATAAGTGAAGCACATAGAGTATTCTAATAATTATGCAACTGTGTGAAGACTCTCTAATATCTAAGAATTTCAGATCTTCGTATTTTATTCAAACAGCAAGCAAAACAAAACAAAATGACATTTCAAGGATAGCACGACTCATGTGAAGAAGCAAAAACTTAGGCTCAACTGATACTAACCGATAATTGTTGAAGAAGAAAGGTGGGATGCCTACCGGGGCATCCCCAAGCTTAGATGCTTGAGACTTCTTGAAATATTATCTTGGGGTGCCTTGGGAATCCCCAAGCTTGAGCTTTGTGTCTCCTTAATTCTTCTCATACACGGTTTTCCTAAATCTCGAAAGCTTCATTCACACCAAACTCAACAAGAACTCATGAGATAAGTTAGTATAAACCAATGCAAAAACCTTATCATTCTCTACTGTAAAAAATCACTAAATTTATTATTCAAAATTGCATACTAAATGTATCTTCATATTTAATACTCATATCCTCAAATAGAATCATTAAACAAGCAAACATATGCAAACAATGCAAACGTAACAGCAATCTGCCAAAACAGTATAGTCTATAAAGAATGCAAGATTCATCATACTTCCCTAACTCCAAAAATTATGAGAAAAATACTAAACTGTATAATATTTATCAGATCTCAATATTTAAAAAGATTCAATATTATATCATTCTCTTACTTTTCTAGGGAATTTTTGCAACAGCGGTAAACTTTCTGTTTTGAAACAGCAACATGTATACTTGCAAAATAAGCATGGTAAAGGCTATCCTTGACATTTTTATTGAAAATATAGATTCAAAACATTATTATAAATAACAGCAAGCAAATACTAACAAAATAAAATAATGCTCCAAGCAAAACACATATCATGTGGTGAATAAAAATATAGCTCCAAGTAAAGTTACCGATGAACGAAGACGAAAGAGGGGATGCCTTCCGGGGCATCCCCAAGCTTAGGCTCTTGTTTGTCCTTGAATATTACCTTGGGGTGCCTTGTGCATCCCCAATCTTAGGCTCTTGCCACTCCTTATTCCATAGTCCATCGAATCTTTACCCAAAACTAGAAAACTTCACAACACAAAACTCAACAGAAAACTCGTAAGCTCCGTTAGTATAAGAAAATAAAACCACAACTTAGGTACTGTTGTGAACTCATTCTAAATTCATATTGATGTAATATCTACTTTATTCCAACTTCTATATGGTTCATACCCTCCGATACTACTCATAGATTCATCAAAATAAGCAAACAACACATAGATAACAGAATCTGTCAAAAACAGATCAGTCTGTAGTAATCTGTATAAATAGAATACTTATGTAACTCCAAAAATTCTGAAATATATTTTTTGACCTGAGGAATTTGTCTATTAATCATCTTCAAAACGAATCAACCTAAAAGAACTCTCCAGTAAAAAATGGCAGCTAATCTCGTGAGTGCAAAAGTTTCTGTTTTTTACAACAAGATCGCATAGACTTCACCCAAGTCTTCCCAAAGGTTCTACTTGGCACAAACACTAATTAAAACATAAATCCACATCTAACCAGAGGCTAGATGAATTATTTATTACTAAACAGGAGCAAAAAGCAAAGAACAAAAATAAAATTGGGTTGCCTCCCAACAAGCGCTATCGTTTAACGCCCCTAGCTAGGCATGATGATTTCAATGATGCTCACATAAAAGATAAGAATTTAAACATAAAAAAGAGCATCATGAAGAATATGACTAGCACATTTAAGTCTTACCCACTTCATATTCATAGGGATTTTTTGAGCAAACAACTTATGGGAACAATAATCAACTAGCATAGGAAGGCAAAACAAGCATATCTTCAAGATTTTCAACACATGGAGAGGAAACTTGATATTATTGCAATATGTAGAAGCATATGATCCTATCTCATAATAATTTTCAGTAGCATCATGAATGAATTCAACAATATAACCACCACACAAAGCATTCTTTTCATGATCTACTTGCATAGAAATTTTACTACTCTCCACATAAGCAAATTTCTTCTCATGAATAATAGTGGGAGTAAACTCAACAAAATAACTATCATGTGATACTTTATTCACATAATCAATTTGAGCATAAAAATCATGATGACAAGTTTCATGGATATCATTACTCTTTATAGCATAAATTTCATCACAATAATCATCATAGATAGGAGGCATGCTATCATCATAATATATTTTCTCATCGAAACTTGGGGGACTAAAAATATCATCCTCATCAAACATAGCATCCCCAAGCTTGTAGATTTTCATATCATTAGCATCATGGATATTCAAGGAATTCGTACTAACAACATTCCAATCATGATCATCATTCAAAGATTTAGTGCCAAACATTTTATAGACTTCTTCTTCTAGCACCTGAGCACAATTTTCCTTACCATCATTCTCACGAAAGATATTAAAAAGATGAAGCGTAAGAGGCAAACTCAATTCTATTTTTTCTTGTAATTTTATTTTATAGACTAAACTAGTGATAAAACAAGAAACAAAAAGATTCGATTGCAAGATCTAAAGATATACCTTCAAGCACTAACCTCCCCGGCAATGGCGCCAGAAAAGAGCTTGATGTCTACTATGCAACCTTCTCCTTGTAGACGTTGTTGGGCCTCCAAGTGCAGAGCTTTGTAGGACAATAGAAAATTTCCCTCAAGTGGATGACCTAAGGTTTATCAATCCGTGGAAGGCGTAGGATGAAGATGGTCTCTCTCAAGCAACCCTGCAACCAAATAACAAAGAGTCTCTTGTGTCCCCAACACACCCAATACAATGGTGAATTGTACAGGTGCACTAGTTCGGCGAAGAGATGGTGATACAAGTGCAATATGAATGGTAGATATAGGTTTTTGTAATCTGAAAATATAAAAACAGCAAGGTAGCAAGTGGTAAAAGTGAGCGTAAACGGTATTGCAATGCTAGGAAACAAGGCCTAGGGTTCATACTTTCACTAGGGCAAGTTCTCTCAAAAATAATAACATAATTGGATCATATAACTATCCCTCAACATGCAACAAAGAGTCACTCCAAAGTCCCTAATAGTGGAGAACAAACGAAGAGATTATTGTAGGGTACGAAACCACCTCAAAGTTATCCTTTCTGATCGATCTATTCAAGAGTCCGTAGTAAAATAACACGAAGCTATTCTTTCCGTTCGATCTGTCATAGAGTTCGTACTAGAATAACACCTTCAGACACAAATCAACTAAAACCCTAATGTCACCTAGATACTCCAATGTCACCTCAAGTATCCGTGGGCATGATTGTACGATATGCATCACACAATCTCAGATTCATCTATTCAACCAACATAAAGTACTTCAAAGAGTGCCCCAAAGTTTCTGTTATTATAACAGATGTAAGCGTTATATTGGGCATCTTAAATGCAGATGTTAATCGGTGGAATCATATTTATTGTCAATTGAACTAATACCTCGACCAGTATCATCACCATATTTAATCGATTGCAACTTAGTACTGCTCACTTAAATGACATCTAGCCCACATCTTTAAGTGCAATGACGACGTGAAAATGTAACTGACAGCAACTTGATGTAACTCGTTATTTCAACTATCTTATATTTGCTGAATAGTGTGTTGCAATAAGATTAGTGCTTGTATCTTGACCAATTGTTATGCATGATTTATATTCGATTCATTCACATAGCATGCAAAGGGTACGATTTTTAACCTGACAAAGTTGCGATGTTTCGACATTAGTTGAATCTATTGAGAACTGGTTCAAAGTACGGACTGAACTTTTGAAGCGCAAGTTAGTTAACTAATTTGATTTAAATTTGTTACAATTGATATATTAAGTAAACATTTAGCAGCAGATAGTAAATCCTATAAGATACGATTAGGACAATTGTGTTTCAACGAATATAGATCTATTTGCAAAAGCGGTCCAGGGCGTAGAAGGCTTAATGGTCATAAAATGAGTGTTGGTAAAACCAAATGAATAGATGGCATTACATGTATTGGTACCACCGGCTCTAGGCTAAAGTGTGTTTATCTGCGAGGCCTATTTCCCCTGACACACGCGATGGGACCCTCCTTAACGTCTAAGTGCACAGTCGTGGTGTCCGGGAACGAAAATTCAGGCGCGACACTCACGGAAGCACCTAATACACTCAGCAGTCGTTCCCCAAACGGTTCATGTACCCACGATACGGCTGACCCCTTCCTGCTTAATGGTTCAGACGAACTATGCCAAGTATGAAATGGCACGTTCCCATGCAGCATGGACAGATCATGTGGAGTACATTAAGGTGTTGGAAATTAGCATGGTTTTAATTCGAAGAATGGATTTACTCGACTTTGACAAAGTGATTGTGGCCATGGCGAGCAGTCTCTCTAATGAGACGTAGCAAAATAGTTGTGACTTGATTGGTAAAATGTAGAAATGGAACGAGAATTATATTGACGGAATAAGTCATTCAGGATTGATGTGAAAGCGATAGTGATGAAGATAGGAATGGTTGTTCATAATTAGAACAAATCGAACGAGTTAATAACCGCAGGACCCTATATTTGTATGTCGTACGTGGGTCATGTAGTTTGTGGAGGAAAAATTATCGTGTAAGGATTGATGTCACAGGAGCAGACAGCAATATTGATAGATAAAAAACAATTGCACTTATGCACCTGGTCTATGTCACAAGTAGATGGGTTGGGAAATGGATGACATGTGTTGAGATTATTGACTTTGTGACAAATTAAATGAATGGCAGGGAGTGGCTCAGGTCATAAAACCGTTCCTACCTGATAGCTAATTGTCTCAAGAAGATGGTTTCAGCGCTTGAGGCTGCCGAAATGTTTCAAAGTCAGGCCGAAATATGGTGGGCAAGTGGGGGACATCAAAATCTTGGCTTTAAAGGTTAAGCTAAGTGGTTCTTTATTTGGAGTGATTGCGTGATGATTTTTTTGAAATAAGTTTTTGGCCATATTGGTTTCTAGTTTAATTGAGTCTATAATGATAAGAATTTGACGATGATGGTTTATGGAAAAGGTTTCCTGGAAATAAAACATGAAGAATAATTTGTAAGGGATAGAAAGGCCTGGATGAAAAAAAGGTAATTATGGAAGGATTAAGAAAGCAAAACATTCAGACACATGGAACATGACAATGATGGTAATCTCGACACAATAGGAATGAAGGCTGATACTATGTTGATTAACCCTTAACCAGGACCGGTATTTGAACGATGATTTACGGACAGGGAAAAGACAGGTGATAACGAGATACTTATTAATGGATCATTAAACCACGGTGCTTTTGGTGGCATATTGTCATGAGAAAGTAAAATTTAAGGTTGCTTCTTATATGCGGGCCCTCAAAAAAATTCATGCAATATGATAAAACCCCATCTTGTTATCCTCGATGGCAACAATACAATACGTGCCTTGCAACCCTTTCATCCTTGGGTAAGGACACCGCAAGATTGAACCCAAAGCTAAACACTTCTCCCATTGCAAGAACTACCAATCTAGTTGGCCAAACCAAACGGATAACTCGAAGAGACTTGCAAAGATAACTCAATCATACATAAAAGAATTCGTAGAGGATTCAAATATTATTCATAGATAAGCTGGATCATAAACCCACAATTCGTTGGTCTCAACAAACACACCGTAAAAAAGAAGATTACATCGAATAAATCTCCACAAGAGAGGGGGAGAACATTGTATTGAGATCCAAAAAGAGAGAAGAAGCCATCTAGCTACTAGCTATGGACCCGAAGGTCTGAAGTAAACTACTCACACTTCATCGGAGAGGCTATGGTGTTGATGTAGAAGCCCTCCGTGGTAGATGCCCAGTTCGGCGGAGCTCCGGAACAGGCCCCAAGATGGGATCTTGCGGATACAGAAAGTTGCGGCGGTGGAATTAGGTTTTTGGCTCCGTATTTGATCTGTCGGGGGTACGTAGGTATATATAGGCGGAAGGAGTACGTCGATGGAGCAACAGGGGGCCCACGAGGCAGGGGGGCGCGCCCTAGGGGGGGCGCCCCCACCCTCGTGACCGCCTCTTTTGTTCCTTGGAGTAGGGTCCAAGTCTCCTGGATCACGTTCGGTGAGAAAATCACGTTCCCAAAGGTTTCATTCCATTTGGATTCCGTTTGATATTCTGTTTCTTCGAAATACTGAAATAGGCAAAAAAAACAGCAATCTGGGCTGGTCCTCCGGTTAATAGGTTAGTCCCATAATAATATAAAAGTGGAAAATAAAGCCCAATATAGTCCAAAACAGTAGATAAAGTAGCATGGAGCAATCAAAAATTATAGATACGTTGGAGACGTATCAAGCAGCCCCAAGCTTAATTCCTGCTCGTCATCGAGTAGGTAAATGATAAAAAAGAATTTTTGATGCGTTGTGATACTTTGGCATAATTTTAATGTAAATCTTCTTAATTGTGGCATGAATATTCAGATCCAAAAGATTCAAGACAAAAGTTCATATTGACATAAAAGTAATAATACTTCAAGCATACAAATCAAAGCAATCATGTCTTCTCAAAATAGCTTGGCCAAAAGAAAGTTATCCCTACAAAATCATATAGTCTGGCTAAGCTCTATCTTCATCACACAAAGTATTTAATCATGCACAACCCCGTGACGAGCCAAGCAATTGCTTCATGATTTAGTAATCTCAAACTTTTTCAACTTTCACGCAATACATGAGCGTGAGCCATGGACATAGCACTATAGGTGGAATAGAATGGAGGTTGTGGAGAAGATAAAAAGGAGAAGATAGTCTCACATCAACTAGGCGTATCAACGGGCTATGTAGATGCCCATTAATAGATATCAATGTGAGTGAGTAGGGATTGCCATGCAACAGATGCACTAGAGCTATAAGTATATGAAAGCTCAACAAAAGAAACTAAGTGGGTGTGCATCCAACTTGCTTGCTCACAAAGACCTAGGGCACTTTTGAGGAAGCCCATCATTGGAATATACAAGCCAAGTTCTATAATGAAAAATTCCCACTAGTATATGAAAGTGACAACATATGAGACTCTCTATCATGAAGATCATGGTGCTACTTTGAAGCACAAGTGTGGTAAAAGGATAGTAGCATTGTCCCTTCTCTCTTTTTCTCTCATTTTTTATTGGGCCTTTTCTCTTTTTTTTATGGCCACCTTTTTTTATTTCGTCCGGAGTCTCATCCCGACTTATGGGGGAATCATAGACTCCATCATCCTTTCCTCACTGGGACAATGCTCTAATAATGATGATCATCACACTTTTATTTTTCTTACAACTCAACAATTACAACTCGATACTTAGAACAAAATATGACTCTATATGAATGCCTCCGGTGGTGTACCGGGATATGCAATGAATCATGAGCGACATGTATGAAAGAATTATGAAGGGTGGCTTTGCCACAAATACAATGTCAACTACATGTTCATGCAAAAAGCAATATGACAAAAGTAATGTGTGTCATATGAACGGAACGGTGGAAAGTTGCATGGCAATATATCTCGGAATTGCTATGGAAATGCCATGATAGGTAGGTATGGTGGATGTTTTGAGGAAGGTATATGGTGGGTGTATGATACCGGCGAAACGTGCGCGGTATTAGAGAGGCTAGCAATGGTGGAAGGGTGAGAGTGCGTATAATCCATGGACTCAACATTAATCATAAGAACTCATGCACTTGTTGCAAAAATTTAGAACTCATCAAAAACCAAAGCACTAAACGAATACTCCTAGGGGGATAGATTGGTAGGAAAAGACCATCGCTCGTCCCCGACTGCCACTCATAAGGAAGACAATCAATAAATAAAATTGTGCTCCGACTTCATCACAAAGCGGTTCACCATACGTGCATGCTACGGGAATCACAAAGTTCAACACAAGTATTCTTTAAATTCATAATCACCCCAACTAGCATTGCTTTGATATTATCCCCTCCATATCTCAAAACAATTATCAAGCATCAAACTTATCTTAGTATTCAACGCACTCAAAAGAAAGTTTCACATATCTTGAATACCAAGTATATTATCTTTAAGCAAATTACCATGCAATTAACAACTCTCAAAATAATCTAAGTGAAGCATGAGAGATCAATAGTTTCTTTAAAAAAATCCACCACCGTGCTCTAAACGATCTAAGTGAAGCACTATAGCAAAAATTATCAAGCTCAAAAGATATAAGTGAAGCACTATGAGCAAAAATATCAAGCTCAAAAGATATAAGTGAAGCACATAGAGTATTCTAACAAATTCCAAATCATGTATGGCTCTCTCAAAAGGTGTGTACAGCAAGGATGATTGTGGTAAACTAACAAGCAAAGACACAAATAATACAAGACGCTCCAAGCAAAACACATAACATGTGGTGAATAAAAATATAGCTCCAAGTAAATTACCGATGGAAGTAGACGAAAATGGGGATGCCTTCCGAGGAATCCCCAAGCTTTGACTTTTTGGTGTCCTTGGATTATCTTGGGGGTGCCATGGGAATCCCCAAGCTTAGGCTCTTTCCACTCTTTGTTCCATAATCCATCAAAAGAATTCACCCAAAACTTGAAAACTTCACAACACAAAACTCAATAGAAATCTCGTGAGCTCCGTTAGTGAAAGAAAACAAAAGACTACTTTAAGGTACTGTAATGAACTCATTATTTATTTATATTGGTGTTAAACCTACTGTATTCCAACTTCCTTATGGTTTATAAACTAATTTATTAGCCATAGACGCATTGAAATAAGCAAACAACACACGAAAAACAGAATCTGTCAAAAACAGAACAGTCTGTAGCAACCTGTAACTAACGCAAAATTCTGGAACTCTAAAAGTTCTACCAAAATAGGACGTACTGGAAAATTTGTTTATTGATCAGAAGCAAAAAGAATCAATGCAAAATCATGTTTCTGTGATTTATTGAATTTTTTCTCGTGAGCGCAAAGTTTCTGTTTTTCAGCAGAATCAAATCAACTATCATCATAGCTTATCCTATAGGTTCTACTTGGCACAAACACTAATTAAAACATAAAACCACATCCAAACAGAGGCTAGATGGATTATTTATTCCTAAACAGAATCAAAAACAAAAAAAACAAAAAAATAGAATTGGGTTTCCTCCCAACAAGCGCTATAGTTTAACGCCCCTAGCTAGGCATAAAAGCAAGGGTAGATCTAGGTTTTGCCATCTTTGGTAGGCAATCCATAAGTGGCTCTCATGATAGATTCATATGGTAATTTTATTTTCTTTCTAGGGAAGTGTTCCATACCTTTTCTCAAGGGAAATTGGAATCTAATATATCCTTCCTTCATATCAATAATCGCACCAATCGTTCTAAGAAAAGGTCTACCAAGAATAATAGGACATGAAGGATTGTAATCTATATCAAGAACGATAAAATCTACGGGAACATAATTCCTATTTGCAACAATAAGAACATCATTAATTCTTCCCATAGGCTTTTTAATAGTGGAATCCGCAAGATGCAAGTTTAGAGAGCAATCTTCAAAGTCACGGAAATCTAGCAAATCGCACAAAGTTCTGGGAATAGTGGAGACACTAGCACCCAAATCACACAAAGCATGAAACTCATAATTTTTAATTTTAATTTTAATAGTAGGTTCCCACTCATCATAGAGTTTTCTAGGGATAGAAACTTTCAACTCAAGTTTTTCTTCATAAGATTGCATCAAGGCATCAACGATGTGTTCGGTAAAGGCCTTATTTTGACTATAAGCATGAGGAGAATCTAGCACGGATTGCAACAAGGAAATACAACCAATCAAAGAGCAATTTTCATAATTAAATTCCTTGAGATCCAAAATAGTGGGTTTAGCAACATCTAGGTTTTTATTTCTTTCAATCACACTTTCATCAATTTCATCATCAAGATCTAGAAACTCCGAATTCTTAGAACGCCTTCTAGGTAAAGGAAGATCATATTCGGTTTCATCAAGATTCATGTTGCAAAACAAAGATTTAATGGGGGACACATCAATAACTTTTAGATCTTCATCTTTATTTTCATTGGAATTGGAAGAACACGCTTTAATAAAGGCATCTTTGGAAGCACGCATCCTAGCGGTTCTTTCCTTGCACTCATCAATGGAAATTCTCATGGCTTTGAGGGACTCATTGATATCATGCTTAGGAGGAATAGATATAAGCTTTAAAGAATCAATTTCAAGAGAAATTCTATCAACCACTACTCGAATCAGAGGATTTGCCATCAGCCCTTTCTTTGTCGTCTGCTAGCGGACGGCAAAGGAGGTCTTTGTTGTCCGTTTCCAAAAAACAGACAGCAAAGAACTGGCTGATGGCAAAGATCATATTTGCCATCAACCAGTTCTTTGTCGTCTGCTAGCGGACGGCAAAGAAGCTTTTTCGCCAGCTAGAGAACGGCAAAGAGGGAGGGGGGCCCACTGACGAGCTGCTTAAAAAACTTAATGCCCCCCCCCTCTTTGCCGTATGCTAGCAGACGGCAAAGAGCAAAAAAGCGGACGACAAAGGGGGGCGAGCGGCAAAGATTTAACCTATCTAACGGCGGTCGCGCCCCACCCCGCCCCTCTCTCTCTCTCTCTCTCTCTCACACGCGTGCCGCCGCCCCCACCACTCTCCGCCACCCCCCGTCGCCCCACCACCCGCCGCCCGTCCCCCACCCCCCCGCCCCGCCCGGTCCCCGCCTGTGCCACTGCCCCGTCCCGCCCCGCCCTGCCTGCTGCCCTGCCTGCCCCCGCCACCTGCCCCGGCCGCCTCCCCCCCCCCCCCCCCCCCCCCCTGCGCCCCCCCCCCCCCACCACCCCCCCCCCCTGCCCCCCCCACCGCCTGCCCTGCCTGGCCGGGTGGAGAAGAAGAAGAAGAGGAAAAGGAAAGGAAGAAGAAGAAGAGGAGGAAGAAGGAAGAAGAAGAAGAAGAGAGAAGAAGAAGAAGAAGAAGAAGAAGAAGAAGAAGAAGAAGAGGAGAAGAAGAAGAGGAAGAAGAAAGGAGGAGGAAGAAGAAGAAGAAGAAGAAGAAGAAGAAGAAGGAAAAAAAGAAGAAAAGGAAGAAAAGGAAGAAGAGGAAGAAGAAGAAAAGGAAAAAAGAGGGGGAAAAACCCCGACCCGACACGGCACCCCGACCCCGAGACCCTGACCCGACCCGACACCTGACCCGACCCGACATCAACCCGACCCGATCCAGAGGCCGACGGGGTCACATATTTGTGAATTATTAGTTAGGTCATATATTTTTCGATTTTGTTATGAAAAACATCATATATAATTGTGTTGATCGGGTAGTTTTAAATGTGCAGTTGTTTCATCGCTACGAGGTTTGGTGTTCGACGACCTCGTCGTGCGTTTGACGAGCTGTGCCCCTTCGTTCGTGGGTGAGCAGAAATGACATGTCCTCCTTCCCCATTAATTATTTGATCTATTCCGATGAAACTTGATAGCTAGCTATATATGTGTCTTGAATCATCAGTATGTGTAACCAACATGTGTCTCCCGTTCGAAAGCGTCATAGTTATAAATATGCATGCATTTTCATATTTATAACCTTGATTCTTTCGAATTGTCTAACGCTATCCATGGACAGCCCGAGTATGTGTAGATTGGGTTCGTTTTCCCATATGCTTTGCTCCGGATCCGACGCATAAACTTCGTCAGTGCCTCCCCTGTTGTTCTCCGGGTACACATCCTCTCTGTTTATTGCAGAGACGTGTATCAGGAGAACAACGGGGAGGTGCTGCCGAAATTTTGCGTCGGATCCGGAGCATAGCATGGGAAAATGAACCCAATCTACACATACTCGGGTGGGATAAGGACCTATCATTACCTATTAGAGTGTAGGTTGCATGGACGTAATAAAATTGACAAAGTAGATAAACTGATGAATATATACATGGTGAATTATATATATAATTGTTGTGTGTCCAGTAGCTCTGAAAGTAAAGATGAGTGATCGTGTGTGGATGTATACTGGTCACACTGGTCAGAACAAATGGAGCGCTGAATGGTTCACAAAAACCAAGGGGTTTGTGCAAGCCGCATTTGCAAATGGCCAGAGGAAAACTAGGTGCCCCTGTTTCCGATGCGGAAGTTGGGAAAAGAGGACAGAGGCTGAAGTGGGTAAACACCTGCAGAAGAATGGTTTTACGCCCAATTATACGGTGTGGACATTTCATGGTGAGTCTGCCCAACGTGACCGAGCTGAGGTGGATCGTCATCGCACCGACGAGCATGGTACCGGGATGGAAAACATGGTGCAAGACTATGATGATACTCGGGATTCGGATGAGGAGATGGAGGAATCTGCAAAGGCCTTCAATGAAATGTTAGAGTCTTCAAAACGTCCGCTCCACGAGCACACTGAGCTTTGTCAGTTGGATGTCATCTCACAAGTAATGGCTCTGAAGGCTCAGTTCAACTTGGGCAGAGAATGCTACGACGCAATTATGACAGTATTTGGACGCTCTCTACCCAAAGGCCATGTAATGCCTGCAAACCTGTACCAGTCGGACAAAATCCTCCGTGCACTGAAGATGCCCTATGAGAAGATACATGCCTGTGAGAAAGGATGTGCCTTATTTAGGCTTGACTATGTGGACTTGAACTATTGTCCCATTTGCAAGTCTTCCAGGTATATTGTGGTAGACAACGGTATGGGTGAGAAGACACAGACCAAAATCCCGTTAGTGTTCTTGGTATATGCCAATCGTATCAAGACTTCAACGCCTTTTCATGGTCGAAGAGACGGCGGACGGATGACATGGCACAAAACAGGCAAAAGAACCGAACTAGATGCAGATGGGAATCTGATGATGGTACACACATCGGACGGTGTTGCGTGGAAAAAGTTTGATGAATTACATGCTGACAAAGCGGCAGATCCGAGGCATCCTCGAGTCGGCAACATCACCGATGGGTTCAGTGTGTTTGGTATGACGGCAGCCCAATACAGTTGTTGGCCCGTATTTGTCTTTCCACTCAATCTCCCCCCCCCGGACAGATTATGCAAAGAAAGAACATTTTCCTGACGTTGATAATTCTAGGGCCCAACTATCCGGGGAAAAATATGAATGTGTACATGCAGCCGCTTAAGGACAAATTGCAAGAAGCCTGGGATAATGGGTTCAAGACATACGACGCCTATAGCAAACAAAACTTCATAATGCGTGTCTGGTACATGTACTCGACGCATGACTTGCCGGCGTATGCGCTATTCGTTGGATGGTGTGTGCATGGAAGGTTCGCGTGCCCCACATGCAATGGAGCTCTTGAGTTTCGTTTGCTTCAGGCCGATCGCAAGTTTTCTTGCTTCGACATGCATAGACAGTTCCTGGATCCTCGCCATAAGTTTAGGAAAGACAAGAAGAACTTCATCAGAGGTAGAGTTGTAAAAAACTCTGCACCACCTGCGTTGACAGCCCAACAGACCTGGATCGATTAAACGCCTCGAGAGCAGATCCAGAGCGTCGAGGTACTTAAAGGGTATAATTCGAGCACGCTGGACTCACAAAACATGCTTATGGGATCTGCCTTACTTCAAAGACCTCCTTTGCCCACACAACATCGACGTGATGCACACTCGAGAAGAATATCACCGAGGCACTTTTTGGTACATTGTTCGCATAGATGGGAAGTCAAAGGATAATACTAAGGCTAGAGTCGATCCGAGGCGCTATGTGATAGGCCGTTACAAAACATGAAAGAACCGAAAGGAAAGCAGAACTGGACGAAGCCAAAGGCATGGTTCAATCTTGGAAGGCCAGCTATGAGGGAAATTATCTTGTGGGTGAAAATGCAGTTGATGTTCCCCGATGGGTATGCAGCGAATCTAAAGAGGGGAGCGAGTCTTGATAAATTGAAGATATTTGGTCTCAAGAGTCATGATTGGCACATATGGATTGAGCGGGTAATGTCGGTGATGTTGCGTGGCTTCATCCCTGAGGATGAATGGCTAGTACTAGCAGAACTCAGCTATTTCTTCCGTGTTCTTTGTGCGAAAGAACTATCGCCTGGCGTGTTAGAAGAAATGGAAGAGTTGGCGCCGGAGTTGATCTGCAAGTTAGAGAAGATCTTTCCACCGGGCTTCTTTAATCCAATGCAGCATTTGATTTTGCATCTCCCGACCGAGGCAAGGCCCGTGCAAAATCGTTGGTGCTACCCAACTGAGAGGATGCAGAAGACGCTTCGAGAAAAATGTAAAAATAAACATAGAATTGAAGCGTCGATGGCTGAGGCATTCATCACTGAGGAGGCGGCAAACTTCGTGACAGCACACTACGAAACCAAAAATTGTCATTTGCATAATCCGAAGCCTTGGTACAATGCTGACGGGCCTAAAAAGGGTGGATCCAACCTCAGCCTATTCAAAGGGAATCTCGCACCAGCCAGTGTTTCAAATCCAGTATCTTTGGATAACGAAGAATGCTAGACCATTTCGTTGTATATCTTCAACAACCTGATAGAAGTGCGGCCGTACATCGAGTAGGTTCTCGGTACATTGTTTCGCAACTTCTGTTTCCTTTGAACTGCTCTTATTCCTAGATATTTCATACAGTCGATACGTCGCCCTATTCTCGGATGGAGCGGTGATCCAGAAGGATTCCGTCGAAGAGTATGAGCTTCTCACAAAGCAAGGAGGCGGCTATCCCGGTTTCATCTCTTGGTTCAAACAAACGGTAAATTCTATTAGACAATTTCATTTCATTCGCTAATTTGTGCGTAATGCAACAATCCTTTCATATTAAACTTGTAGGCTAATTCAAAGTCTATGGATGCCGAATTGAGACAAGTCGCTAATGGTTTTGACTATAAGGTCCGTTCATTTGACAAATACAACATCAACGGGTATCGCTTTTGTACCTATGGCAAAGAGCTATCTATGGCCGACCGAAAGTCTACAAATTGTTGTGTATCTGCTATCGGTGAAGGAGGTACCGAGTATTATGGGAGAGTTGAAGCAATTTATGAACTTCTATTCTATGGTGAAAACCCACCGAATGTCTTAGTCTTCAAATGTTATTGGTTTCAGCCGAAGGAGACTAGAAGGACTCATGAACATATAGGGCTAGTTGAAATCAACCAAAGCACCCATTTAGATGTTCCGGATGTCTATATTATGGCTCAACGGGCGACCCAAGTATTCTATCTACCGTGGGCCTGCCAACTAATCCAAATCTGAAAGGTTGGGATGTCGTTTATGAAGTGCCGCCACGTGCTAGACTATCTCCCCCAAAGGAAGAGGATTATGAACCTCACATTAACCCAGACACATATGAAGGAGAATTCTTCCAAGAGACACGTCTTTCCAAAAAGTGTTTCAAGAACCGGTATACTTCACCCCAAAACATTGAAGTAGTCAGCGACAGTGAATCCCACATCACCCGGAGGAGGAACAAGAAGAGCCGGAACAAGAAGAGGTTATCTGCGGATGACCTCTCAATGCTTGACCGACACGTAAAGGTGGCCTTCCACATGTTGATGCCACTGAACCCTATGAACCCGTCATTGATTATAGTGATGATGATGATTATGCATTTATTGATGATACTGATCGAAATTATTAGTAGTGTCAGGTATTCAATTTTTTTTATGTTGTACTTGATGATGATACACTTAAGTGATATACATATTATTATTCATGTCGGTATTTTTTTTATGTTGTACTAATTCCGTTTACTCTTTCTCATGGCAGGTGTTGAAAGATGGAAGGGAAGCCGACTGAGGCCAAGGACAAACGTGCCCAAATTGAAGGTGTGCCACACCATCAAGGTAGCTCCAGCTTATATCAGTTCGGGCGGAATTGGGTATGTGGTTTGCTTCATGATTAATGCAATTCATTCATCATGCTAGCTTGAGCCCTTTAATTACTAATTTACTTTGTTTCTCTCTTTCAGGCATGCTACAATAAGACGGATAAGGTGCCAGAGGGGTACGACCTGTATGCCATGGCCCACACTGCCTCTTACAAGCAAGTCAAGGGGAAGGCAAGGAAAGGGAGGAGTTTAACCGAGCAGATTCCCTACAATCCAGAGCAGGTGATGATATCTAGTGGCGGGAGGTCCCGTGGCTCCATAGCCATTGATCCAGAGATTGCTCCTGAGACCACAGTGAGTTTAATTTGAATGGACGTTACTTTCTAGTCTTAACATTTGAGTGTCATCATGCTAACGAAACATTGGAAATGATCTTTGGTGCAGCGTAACTCCACACAAGCATCACACGATCCTTCTCCAGCTACTGGCACGAGCCAGCCCGCTCCCACACCTCCATGATCAAGGTAATTTTCTCTAGTTTTTTGCTTAACAAATGCATAAAGACCTAGAATTAGCTTTATTTCCTCCAATATGCTTACCTTAATGACCTAGAGTTAGCTTCTTTTCCTCCAAAATGACTTAATAAGCTTACTGACCTCCAAAACCAGCCATTTTACCTAAGTTAGCTCTAAAATGATCTATACTTACCTTTGTTTCCTCCAAAATGACCTAAGTTAGTTATAATATGCTTAGTTAACTAGGTTTGCTCAATAATGACATGTACTTAGCTTACTTATGTAAAAAAACGGCATAATTAGCTTAGTTAGCTCATAAACGATCCATTTTACCTACGTTAGCTCTAAAATGATGCATTTTACCTAAGTTAGCTCATAAATGATCCATTTCACCTAAGTTACCTCACAAACGATGGCGTGCTTCTTCTTCTAGTCTTCTTCTTCTAGTCACCTTTTCCTAACTTCCTTATTTTCCATTTTGCAGATTTCATTCACTTCTCGGAAGCTAGCTTGCTATGATGGAGTGCTTGTTTTTTATTTCATTCTCTTCTAGTATTCTTCTAGCTTGCTACGATGGAACTTGCTATCTTGATGAAACTTTGCATTGTAATATGTATGTGCAACTTCCTAATGGTTGCAACTTATGTGTATGTGCAACTTGCTATGTATGAATGGATGGAACAATATATGTATGTACGATGAAACTTATGTGCTGTTAAATAGCCCTGTGAAATATATCTATATATGTCATATATATTTGTTGTGAAAATTGTTGGATTAAAAAAACAGAAATAAGAGACAATATGCAAGCTCTTCGTCGTCTGCCACCGACGGGAAAGGGCTCTTTGCCATCAGCAGCGGACGGCAAAGAGGCCACATGGCAGGCAACTGTACTTCCTGGGAGGCTGACCAATTTGGTCAGTTTGCCTACAGTGGCTGACGGCAAAGAGAAAAAAACTTTGCCTACAGCGGCGGACGGCAAAGGCCTGCCGTGTAGTGATGTCGGCTGACATCATTCGGCGGATGGCAAAGGCCTTTCGAAGTTTGCCGTCAGCGGCGGATGGCAAAGGCCTGCCGTTAACCACCTAACGGAGTAACAACACATTTATTGCCGTCTGGCCTCTTTGCCATCCGCTGCTGATGGCAAAGGCCCCTTTGCCGTCAGCCGCCCGAAGCAGACGGCAACATAGCTCTTAGCCGTCCCCTACTTTGCCGTCCCTTTTGCCGTCCGCGGCGGACGGCAAAGACCTTTCCATCAGCCATCCATGCCTTTGCCGTCCGCCGTGGCAGATGGCAAAGTAGCTGATTCCTGTAGTGAACGTTCCTAGCCAAATCATCAACTTTAAGCAATTTCTCTTCAAGCAAAGCATTAAAATTCTTTTGTGAATTCATAAACTCTTTAACACTACTCTCAAATTCAGAGGGCATCTTATTAAAATTTCCATAAGAGTTGTTGTAGGAATTTCCATAATTATTAGAAGGATTACTAGGATAAGGCCTAGGATTAAAATTCCCTCTATACGCGTTATTTCCAAAACTATTCCTACCAACAAAATTCACATCCATAGATTCATTACTATTATCAATCAAAGTAGATAAAGGCATATCATTGGGATCAAGAGAAGTATTTTTAGTAGAAAACATCTTCATAAGTTCATCCATCTTTTCACTCAAAACATTGATTTCTTCTATAGCATGCACTTTTTTACTAGAAGATCTTTCGGTATGCCATTGAGAATAATTAGCCATAATATTATCAAGCAATTTTGTAGCATCTCCTAACGCAATTGCCATGAACGTGCCTCCCGCGGCGGAATCTAAAAGATTTCTAGAAGCAAAATTCAATCCGGCATAAGAATTTTGTATGATCATCCATAAATTCAAACCATGAGTAGGGCAATTACGAAGCATCAATTTCATTCTTTCCCAATATTGGGCAACATGCTCATGATCAAGTTGTTTAAAATTCATAATAACGTTCCTAAGAGTGATGATCTTAGCGGGAGGAAAATACTTAGAGATAAAAGCATCTTTGCACTTGTTCCAAGAATCAATACTATTTTTAGGCAAAGACGAAAACCAAACTTTAGCACGATCTCTAAGTGAAAACGGAAATAACTTCAATTTGACAATATTATTATCCGTATCTTTCTTCTTTTGCATATCACACAAATCAACAAAATTGTTTAGATGAGTAGCGGCATCTTCACTAGGAAGGCCGACGGATTGATCTTTCATAACAAGATTCAGCAAAGCGGTATTGATTTCACAAGACTCATCATTATTAAGAGGAGCAATCGGAGTACTAAGGAAATCATTATTATTGGTATTCGAGAAGTCACACAATTTGGTATTATCTTGCGCCATGGCAACAAGTAATCCAACAAACAAGCAAACAAAAAGGCAAACGAGAAAAAGGCAAAAGGGAAAGAGAGGAGGAGATTGGGAAAGAGAGGGCGAATAAAACAGCAAGGGTGAAGTGGGGGAGAGGAAAATGAGAAGAAAATAATGTAATGCGAGAGATAGGGATTGTGATGGGTACTTGGTATGGTTGACTTTTGCGCAAACTCCCCGGCAGTGGCGCCAGAAATTCTTCTTGCTACCTCTTGAGCACTGCGTTGGATTTCCCCGAAGAGGAGAGGATGATGCAGTAAAGTAGCGTAAGTATTTCCCTCATTTTTTGAGAACCAAGGTATCAATCCAGTAGGAGATCACGCACAAGTCCCTCGTACCTACACAAAATGATAGCTACTCGCAACCAACGCGATTAGGGGTTGTCAATCCCTTCATGGTCAGGGTGAGATCTGATAGAGATGATAAATAATATTTTTGGTATTTTTGATATAGAGATGCAAAGTGAAAGGTAAAAGGTAAAGTAAAAACAAAGCAAGTAATAAAGTAATGGAGATTGATATGATAAGAATAGACCCGGGGGCCATAGGTTTCACTAGTGGCTTCTCTCAAGAGCATAAATATTCTAAGGTGGGTGAACAAATTACTATTGAGCAATTGACAGAATTGAGCATAATTATGAGTATATCTAGGTATGATCATGTGTATAGGCATCACGTCCGAGACAAGTAGATCAAAACGATTCTGCATCTACTACTATTACTCCACTCATCGACCACTATCCAGCATGCATCTAGAGTATTAAGTTAAAAACAGAGTAACGCCTTAAGCAAGATGACATGATGTAGAGGGATAAATTCATGCAATATGATGAAAACCACATCTTGTTATCCTCGATGGCAACAATACAATACGTGCCTTGCAACCCTTTCTGTCACTGGGTAAGGAAACCGCAAGATTGAACCCAAAGCTAAACACTTCTCCCATTGCAAGAACTACCAATCTAGTTGGCCAAACCAAACGGATAATTAGAAGAGACTTGCAAAGATAACTCAATCATACATAAAAGAATTCAGAGAAGATTCAAATATTATTCATAGATAAGCTGGATCATAAACCCACAATTCATCGATCTCAACAAACACACCGCAAAAAAGAAGATTACATCGAGTAGATCTCTACAAGAGAGGGGGAGAACATTGTATTGAGATCCAAAAAGAGAGAAGAATCCATCTAGCTACTAGCTATGGACCCAAAGGTCTGAAGTAAACTACTCACACTTCATCGGAGAGGCTATGGTGTTGATGTAGAAGCCCTCCGTGGTAGATGCCCCCTCCAGCGGAGCTCCGGAACAGGCCCCAAGATGGGATCTCGCGGATACAGAAAGTTGCGGCGGTGGAATTAGGTTTTTGGCTCCGTATTTGATCTGTCGGGGGTACGTAGGTATATATAGGAGGAAGGAGTACGTCGGTGGAGCAACAGGGGGCCGACGAGGCAGGGGACGCGCCCTAGGGGGGTGCCCCCCACCCTCGTGACCGCCTCTTTTGTTCCTTGGAGCAGGGTCCAAGTCTCCTGGATCACGTTCGGTGAGAAAATCACGTTCCCAAAGGTTTCATTCCGTTTGGACTCCGTTTGATATTCTGTTTCTTCGAAATACTGAAATAGGCAAAAAACAGCAATTCTGGGCTGGGCCTCCGGTTAATAGGTTAGTCCCAAAAATAATATAAAAGTGGAAAATAAAGCCCAATATAGTCCAAAACAGTAGATAAAGTAGCATGGAGCAATCAAAAATTTTAGATACGTTGGAGACGTATCATTCCTCTGGTATTCGGGAGTTGCATAATCTCATAGTCTGAGGAACATGTATAAGTCATGAAGAAAGCAGTAGCAATGAAATTGTAATGACCATAATGCTAAGCTAACGGATGGGTCTTGTCCATCACATCATTCTCTAATGATGTGATCCCGTTCATCAAATGACAACACATGTCTATGGTCAGGAAACATAACCATCTTTGGTTAACGAGCTAGTCAAGTAGAGGCATACACTAGTAGAAAACAGGGCATTTGTCCTGGTTCGTAAGGGCCTCTAGTCCCGGTTCTTGAACCGGGACTAATAGGTCGTTACTAATGCCTCCCCTCTTTAGTCTCGGTTCTTACACGAACCGCGACAGATGGGCCTCCACGTGGCCGCTGCGGGCAGCCCAGGCAGGGGGGCCTTTGGTCCCGGTTGGTGACATAAACCGGGACCAAAAGGCATCCATGCGTCAGAACTTGGCTGCAGCTAAGGTTTTTTTTGAAAGTGGCTGGCTTAGGGGTTTTGGGGGTTAATTTAGGTTGTTATTAGCTAGCTAATAGAGAGAAGTGTCCTCTCTTACATCTTCGTGCTTGGTTTACCAACGCTACTGCTATGTTCATTTCACCCGCTGATATATAATAACTCTTCACGCTCCCATCATACATCATCATATATAATAACAAAGTCCTACTAATCATGCATCATCATACAACTTCTACTCGTTATTAATAACAAGTCATACAATCATCATACTCATAGTCATCGAACCCAACCCTACATAATTGTTCTTAGCACATGATCATCAGTATCAGGTAGGACCTAAACACACTAAAGATAAAATAGCATAAAACAATATAGACCCTGACTCTCCATTATGAAGAATGGAGATCATCCTGTCTCCAATTCTTGCGCTTCGCTTCCTTTTGCTTCCAAGAAGCTCCTTATGACTGTCCATACATTTTTTTCATTCGTTGATTGTCATGTCTCCAATTCTTTTAGAAATCCGGTATGGACAGTTGAGATTCGTAGGATGACCTGGTTGTATGTTCAAAACATCAAGGCGACCGTGCGTATACATCAGATGAGGCACACAATCATTTGGGATTATCTGTTGAAAAACATAGTAATAACTTTGTAGTTAGTAATGATGTAGTAGTTTTAGAAGTATGCAAAAAGATGCACGGATGTCGTAATAGTAAAAAATCTTACCAGGGTATCTCCATGGTAGTTACCGTAGTTCAACACGTGCACTAGTGGCACGTATTGACCATAATGCTGAGGAGTTCGATTGTAGATATTGTAATTCTCAAGATCAGTACAAAATGCGATCAGATGATTTGTCTCCTTATAAGTTAATTCGGAGCCATCGGTGTAGTGGGTTTTGTCTACCATCTTCCGCACATTCTTTGAAGAATGAAAATAAGCTGTCAATGGAAATAAGCTGTCAACTATTTTGAAATAAACAATATAAATTATTTAATAACTATGTTTGAGAATCTCACATGGGGGAAGAATTGGAAGTGTATCAACAAGGACCCAAATGTCCATATTGTCTTGCTCGATTGTAGGATCACCGAGATCCATGGTGACAAGCATACCCTCATCAAAACCATACATCTTGCAAAGTGCTTCCCAATTTTTGCAACCAAAATGGGTTACACTCACAGAATTGTACAACTTTACTTCAAAATCCACACCATGATGGGTCCTTAGGTGAATTTTTTTGGTTTCCATACTTTCATGGTCTTCAAAACTCATCCTCTCGAAGACATAGCGTCTTGCATAGCATGGGATAAGCTAGTCGAATTGTAAAAGATGAAAAATACACGTTAAAATAGTTGAAGTCGTACTTAATTACGAAAAAAACTATTGTCCTCGTTGCATACTGTTTCAACATCGAAGGTCTCCTCGAGCTTAATGCTGAAGCGCCGATCTTCGTCCAGCTCAAGGAACCTGTCGCACATACCTCGGTCGTCATGGCACCAGTCGCACTCCCCCGGGCGGTTTTCGTCGTCCGAGTACGACATTTCCGGCCTATGTTCATAATTCAAATATTAAACTTGTACAATTAAAATATATGTACTAAAAAACCTAAATTAGATCATTAATATTAATCACGGGTTGACTATCGGTGATGTGGTAGCTCCTCCTTTCATTCCCGAGTGCATTATTACACGGGAACGAAGGCGGAGAAGCTACCCCCACGACGGCGTGAATGATGGAGGGGGCTCCTAGATTTCTGCATAGTGCTCTCCAATTTTAGCATTCAAAGTAGGAGTACTTTTCCAATATGTGCATTCAATAAGCAAAACCAAATCGTAAAATAAATTAGTATTCAAATTAGCATGCATTCAATTATAAGCAAAAGTACATCATCTCTTGTGTTGAATATTATCACTAATACTCCTCGAATACTATCACACATATAGCATCGCTAATATAGCTAGAACCGTAGCGCCCGACTGGTATCGTCGCGGGCGGTGGACACCCAAAGATAAGGAACCATCACAGGATCATAGCTCCAGTGAGATCCCTGAAGAACCTGCCAGGTATTGTCGAACCTTCCCTCTAACGCAACCATGTAGCGATGGACGTGCTCGTCCTCCTCGCTGACACGGTGGCGTACCACCTCCGCGGTGTCCGGAAGCCTCTATAGTAAAATAAAGTAGTTTATTAAATCAACTAGTTCAACTATATATTAAGCACTTACTATAAATAAAATAAAGTAGTACTATACTAAAAATAAACTAGTTTAACTAGGTCTATTATTTTTCTAACTAATTATATTAAACACTTTCTCTTCTTATTTTCCTTTTTCCTCTCCTGCTTTTTCTTCTAAATATGAACATATACATAAATGACTTTGATCATACACAATTTTCCTATACATAATCAATATGAACATATACATAAATTGACAAAGAAAATTCTATACAAAAAATCATTAAAATTCTATGAACAAAATTACAACAGAAAAAATCATAAAAATTCTATGAACAGAAAAAATCATAAAAATTGTCATATTCGATCTTTGCATATATATGAACATATACATAAATGACTCTGATCATACACAATTTTCCTATACATAAACAATATGAACATATATATAAATTGACAAAGAAAATTCTATGAACTAAAAATCATTAAAATTCTATGAACAAAATTACAACAGAAAAAATCATAAAGATTCTATGAACAGAAAAAAATCATAAAAATTGACATATTCGATCTTTGCATATATATGAACATACAAACATGCATATTCAACAATAAGATGACCAAAAAAATCTATTAATGGAAAAAAATCTAACACAATATGAAAAAAAAATATAACAAAAGAATATATGAACAAAATCTAACTCAATTAACTACACATCTAATTTTTTTTTTGACTATGTACTGCAAGGCAACAGCCTCACAGCCCTTTATTAAAACAATTATAGAATCTGTACAGGATTAGAAAGGTAAACAAAAGGGAAAAGAAGGCTACTTACAGGGGGGGATTAGTGTAAAGAATCTATCCAATCAGTTAGTCTATCTCTATATTTACACTTGATTCTATGAGCTAAGAGAGTAATATCATGAATAAAATTCCTCCTCCAAGCTCTGAAAGTGGGCAGCTCATTTCTGAAGATCCTTCCATTCCTTTGGGTCCAAATATTCCAGGTGGCCGTGAATACTACCTCAGTGAAAAAGGTTGACTAAAATCCCTCCTGGCCTCACAAGCCATTTCAAAAGTGGTCTGATTAGGTTGAACATTCCATGAAATGCCCAAATAATTCCAGACACGTTGGCTAAAGTTGCAAGCAAAAAAAAGATGAGCTCTATCTTCATGCAAACCTGAGAAGCAAATGGCACAAATATCATCCTGGATAATCCACTGACGTCTCTGCATCATATCCCTAGTGTTCAGACGATCCATCAAAAGAAGCCATCCAAAAACCTTGAGCTTGAGAGTGCAAGCACATTTCCAGATCCACCGAAAAAGATGGTCAGCCACCACTTCAGAAAAACAAGACAAATAGTAGATCCTGGATTGATAGTCCCCAGTTTTTGAAGGCCATTTCCAAACGTCACTAACTCCCTCATGTAAGTTTATGAGAGGCATTATAGCCTGAAGATGATTGAATTCCTCAAAAGCTTCAACTGATAAAGGCAGATGAAAATTGTCGGTCGGGACAGGCAGCTCCATCACATTCTTAATGGTAAGTGTGTCATCAATGACAAAAGAATGAAGCCGTGGGAAACGTTGTTGCATGACAACCACCTCGTTATTAAGATGCCACCGATCCAGCCAGAAAACCACCGAGTCCCCTGAGCGAACATGAGGGATGGCCAACTTACAAAATTTGCCGTAAAGTTTCATCACATCACGCCACCAAAAGGAACCACAACTTTGCGTTACTTGGGGCGGAGCAACAGCATAATATGTGTCCCAGATAAGTGAAACCCAGGGTACATCCAACTTATTATAAAATTTGAAGAGGTGCTTGATCAACAAGGCTTCATTTTGTTTGCCAAGGTCCAAAACCCCAAGTCCTCCCTGATTCTTGGGCCGGCAAACTAACTCCCAAGCTGCCAGAGATTGTCTTGGCGTGTCAGAGTTGCCTCGCCACAGGCATTGCCTCATGATACGTTCTATCTGTTTCAAAATTCCTTGAGGTATTGAAAGGGAACACAAGAAGTATATCGACATGGAACATAAAACCGATTTCAGGAGTTGCAGCCGGCAACCCTGATTCAACAGACAGGATGAGGCAGATAATCGTCTCTCAATGCGGTCCACTAAAGGTAGCAAGTCATATATTGTGGGTCGAGTAGTACCCATTGGCAATCCCAGGTAAGTAAATGGCATAGAGCCAACATCACATCCAATCAAAGCCGCCATACGTTGACCCTCTTCATCAGACATATTCAGTGGAATCAAAGATGATTTACTAAAATTAACCTTCAAACCTGTTGACTACACATCTAAATTAACTACACATCTAATTAAACCTATGAAAAAACTCTAACAAAAAAATCTATGAATAAAATATAACTCAATTAACTACACATCTAAAGTACACACATCTAAATTAACTACACATCTAATTAAATCTATGAAAAAATCTATGAACAAATTAAAATCTATGAACAAAATGTAGCTCACCGGATGGCGATGGCGTGAGGGGCGGCAGGGGGCGGCGGCAGGGGCGGCGGCGGCGACGGCGTGCGGGCGGCGTGGCGACGGCGGCGGTGAGGGGCGACGTGGCGCCTGAAGGGCGCAGCGAGCGAGGCAGGGCCCGGCGTCGCGACGGGCACGGGCACGGGAGGCGGCAGCGTCGGGCGGTGCGGGGACGGCGTCGGGGTGGCGCGGGACGGCGCGGGGCGACGGCGAGGCGGAGAGGGCAGCCTGGCGGCGTCGGGGCGGGGAAGAACTGAATGAAATTTTGACGAGTGTCAGTTATATAGACAAAGCATTGGTCCTGGTTCATGATACAAACCGGGACGAATGCGACCTTTAATCCCGGTTGGTGGCACCAACCGGGACCAAATGCCTCTTTTCAGCAGCCCAAAGGGCGGGAAGTAGAGGTCTTTGGTCCCGATTGGTGGCACCAACCGGGACTAAAGGGGGGGCATTGGTACCGGTTGGTGGCATGAACTGGTACCAAAGTATGCCTTTAGTCCCGGTTGATGGCACCAACCGGGACTAAAGGCCTTGTGCTGCCCGCGTCGCGGCACGAAAGTTTAGGCACACCTCGCTAATTGAGGGAGCTCGAGAGTGGTTTATAAGCCCCACTCCCGCTGCCCTCTCGAGCTCATCTCAAATGCAGGCTTTCGGGCCTAAACACACTGTATCTGCCTTTGGGCCTGCTAGGCGTTCCGCGGGCCTGAATCCTGGCCCAACTAGCTGGGTTTCTAGTCGTATTCAGGCCGTGGTGGCCTAGTAGGTGGCATTTCTTTCCAGTTTTTTTTCTTTGTTGCTTTTTTATTATTTTGTTATAGTTTATTTTATTTTGTTTTATTTTGTTTCTACATATTTATTTTATAAAAGTTTATTTTATTTTATTTTACTTTGTTTCTACTTATTTATAAAAGTTTATTTTGTTTATACTTAATTATTTATTTTCTTTTTTGTTGTTTGTATTTATTTTATGAAAATTCTTTTTGCTTTTAATGTTTTTCATAGAAAATACTTTGATAATTCTTTCTACTTATTTATAAAAGTTTATTATGTTTCTACTTAAATATTTTATTAGAGTTTATTTTATTTTATTTGGTTTCTACTTACATCATCAATTTTCAACCCTTTCACCCACATATCATGTGCTAAAAAGTTGAGAGGGTTATTTTTCATGCATTTACTGATTATTTTGAGCTATAAGACCCTGAAATTGAAAAGAATTTCAAATGAACTCTGAAAAGGTTGGAAGTTGGCATGGTATCATCATTTCATCCACATAGCATGTGCAAGAAAGTCGAGTGGGTTACGGCAAAAACTGGATGCACTTCATGTACAAAACGGACAATCTTTTTCGAGGTATCAGGATTTCATACGGAAACTTTTCTGTTACAATAGGCATTTCAAATGAACTACGAAAATGTTGAAAGTTGGTATGGTATCATCATAATTGTTGTGGACAAAGTCTTCACTTTTTCTTCGCTTGTGTCTTTTCCTTATTGCGCCGTAACCATGGATAATCTTCATCATTTATCAGGATGCTTGGGTCAGCCTTGACTTTGAAGGGATGAATTTCATAAAACTTTTCATAATCTTCGGACATGTCTGTCTTGCCCTCCACTCCCATGATGTCCCTTTTTCCTGAAAGAACTATGTGGCGCTTTGGCTCATCGTATGATGTATTCGCTTCCTTATCTTTTCTTTTTCTCGGTTTGGTAGACATGTCCTTCACATAGATAACCTGTGCCACATCATTGGCTAGGACGAACGGTTCGTCGGTGTACCCAAGATTGTTCAGATCCACTGTTGTCATTCCGTACTGTGGGTCTACCTGTACCCCGCCTCCTGACAGATTGACCCATTTGCATTTAAACAAAGGGACCTTAAAATCTACTCCGTAGTCAAGTTCCCATATGTCCACTATGTAACCATAATATGTGTCATTTCCCCTCTCGGTGGCTGCATCAAAGCGGACACCGCTGTTTTGGTTGGTGCTCTTTTGATCTTGGGCGATCGTGTAAAATGTGTTCCCATTTATCTCGTATCCTTTCCAAATCATTACAGTCAAAGATGGTCCCTTGGACAACGAGTACAGCTCCTCACAAACAATGTTTTCACCTCTGATACGTGTTTCCAACCAACTGTTGAAAGTATTGATGTGTTCACATGTAATCCAGTCGTCGCACTGCTCCAAGTGTTTTGAGTGTAGACTGTTCTTGAGTTCATCGACATAAGGGGTCACCAAGGTAGAGTTTTGTAGAACTGTGGAGTGTGCTTGAGACCAAGAATATCCGTCCCTGCATGTTTTGTCTACCCTCCAAGCGTGCCTTTTCCAGTCAGTCTCCCCTCATACCGCGATTTAGGGAGACCTATCTTCTTAAGGCCAGGAATGAAGTCAACACAAAAACCAGTGACATCCTCTGTTTGATGGCCCATGGAGATGCTTCCTTCTGGCCTAGCGCGGTTACGGACATATTTCTTTAGGACTCCCATGAACCTCTCAAAGGGGTACATATTGTTTAGAAATACGGGGCCCAGAATGACAATCTCGTCAACTAGATGAACTAGGACGTGCGTCATGATATTGAAGAAGGATGGTGGGAACACCAGCTCGAAACTGACAAGACATTGCACCACATCACTCCTTAGCCTTGGTATGATTTCTGAATCGATCACCTTCTGAGAGATTGCATTGAGGAATGCACATAGCTTCACAATGGCTAATCGGACGTTTTCCGGTAGAAGCCCCCTCAATGCAACCGGCAGCAGTTGCGTCATAATCATGTGGCAGTCATGAGACTTTAAGTTCTGAAACTTTTTCTCTGCCATATTTATTATTCCCTTTATATTCGACGAGAAGCCAGTCGGGACCTTAATACTAACCAGGCATTCAAAGAAGATTTCCTTCTCTTCTTTGGTAAGAGCGTAGCTGGCAGGACCTTCATACTGCTTTGGAGGCATGCCGTCTTTTTCGTGCAAACGTTGCAGGTCCTCCCATGCCTCAGCTGTATCTTTTGTCTTCCCATACATGCCCAAGAAGCCTAGCAGGTTCACGCAAAGGTTCTTCGTCATGTGCATCACGTTGATAGAAGAGCGGACCTCTAGGTTTTTCCAGTAGGGTAGGTCCCAAAATATAGATTTCTTCTTCCACATGGGTGCGTGTCCCTCAGCGTCACTCGGAACAGCTAGTCCGCCGGGACCCTTTCCAAAGATTACGTGTAAATCATTGACCATAGCAAGTACGTGATCACCGGTACGCATGGCGGGCTTCTTCTGGTGATCTGCCTCGCTTTTGAAATGCTTGCCTTTCTTTCGACATTGACGGTTGGTCGGAAGTAATCGACAATGGTAGGTACACATTCTTCCTGCAGCTTCCTAGGTATATACTTTCAGTGTCAGCTAAACAGTGCGTGCATGTGTGGTATCCCTTGTTTGTCTGTCCTAAAAGGTTACTGAGAGCGGCCCAATCGTTGATGGTTACAAACAGCAACGCGTGCAGGTTAAATTCCTCCTGTTTGTGCTCATCCCACGCACTTACACCGTTTCCATTCCACAGCTGTAAAAGTTCTTCAACTAATGTCCTTAGGTACACATCAATGTCGTTGCCGGGTTGCTTAGGGCCTTGGATGAGAATTGGCATCATAATTAACTTTCGCTTCATGCACATCCAAGGAGGAAGGTTATACATACATAGAGTCACGGGCCAGGTGTTGTGATTGCTGCTCTGCTCCCCGAAAGGATTAATGCCATCCGCGCTTAAACCAAACCATACGTTCCTTGGGTCATGTGCAAACTCAGCCCAGTACTCTCTCTCGATTTTTCTCCACTGCGACCCGTCAGCGGGTGGTCTCAACTTCCCGTCTTTCTTACGGTCCTCACTGTGCCATCGCATCAACTTGGCATGCTCTTTGTTTCTGAACAGTCGTTTCAACCGTGGTATTATAGGAGCATACCACATCACCTTCGCAGAAACTCTCTTCCTGCGGGGCTCGCCGTCAACATCACCAGGGTCATCTCGTCTGATCTTATACCACAATGCACCGCATACCGAGCATGCGTTCAAATCCTTGTATGCACCACGGTAGAGGATGCAGTCATTAGGGCATGCATGTATCTTCTGCACCTCCAATCCTAGAGGCATACGACCTTCTTTGATGCGTACGTACTGTCGGGAAATTCATTATCCTTTGGAAGCTTCTTCTTCAATATTTTTAGTAGCTTCTCAAATCCGTTGTCAGGAACAACATTCTCTGCCTTCCACTGCAACAATTCCAGTACGGTACCCAGCTTTGTGTTGCCATCTTCGCAATTGGGGTACAACCTTTTTTTGTGATCCTCTAACATGCGATCGAACTTCAGCTTCTCCTTTTGATTTTTGCATTGCGTCCTTGCATCGACAATGACCCGGAGGAGATCATCATCGGGCACAGCGTCTAGTTCCTCTTGATCTTCAGCAGCTTCCCCCGTTGCAGCATCATCGGGCACATCGTCTGGTTCCTCTTGATCTTCAGCAGCTCCCCCCGTTGCAGCATCACCGTATTCAGGGGGCACATAGTTGTCATCGTCCTCTTCTTCTTCGCCCTCTTATATCATAACCCCTATTTCTCCGTGCCTCGTCCAAACATTATAGTGTGGCATGAAACCCTTGTAAAGCAGGTGGGTGTGAAGGATTTTCCGGTCAGAGTAAGACTTCGTATTCCCACATTTAGTGCATGGACAACACATAAAACCATTCTGCTTGTTTGCCTCAGCCACTTCGAGAAAATTATGCACACCCTTAATGTACTCGGAGGTGTGTCTATCACCAAATATCCATTGCCGGTTCATCTGCGTGCATTATATATAATTATGTGTGTCAAAACTAACAAAATCAGACAAATATCTATCTAAAGTAAGAAAATCAGACAAGTATCAGAAAGAAGATAAGAACAAGAGGCTCACCACGGTGGTGCCGGCGACGAGATCGGCGCGGGCGATCAACGGTGGTGAAAACGGGGACGGGGCGTGATGGACCGCTAAATCTAGACAAATCTCGGAAAAAATGGAGCTCCGAGGTCGAGCTTCGAGAGGAGAAAGCTTAACTAGGGTGGCTTGGGCATTTCATCAAACACCTCATGTGCATAGGAGGTGAACTAGAGCACCCAAATGACCTCTCCCCGCCGGATTGAAAAACCAGAGCACTGTGGAGTGCTCTGCCGCGGCGATGGGTATATATAGGCAAATTATTTGTCCCGGTTCGTGGCATGAACCGGGACTAAAGCCCCCCCCCCCTTCTATACCGGTTCAAGGCATGAACCGGTACCAATGGATGTGGGCCAGGAGCAAGGTGCATTGGTCCCGGTTCGTGCCTAGAACCGGGACAAATGGGTCCAGACGAACCGGGACCAATGCCCACGAGGCCCCGACTGACCCCATGGGCTCATGAACCGGGACTAATACCCCCCATGGGTCCCGGTTCTTGATGAACCGGAACTAGTGGGCTGGCCAGGCCCGAATGATAGCCCTGTTTTCTACTAGTGATACTAGGGACACTTTGTTTTGTCTATGTATTCACACATGTACTATGTTTCCGGTTAATACAATTCTAGCATGAATAATAGACATATATCATAATATAAGAAAATATAAATAACAACTTTATTATTGCCTCTAGGGCATATTTCCTTCACCTCGCAATAACACCGACTCTGCGCTCTCAACCTACACTTCCTCCCTTCCATGGTACAAAGCTTGACCTATCGTTTCCTAGCCCTCGAACAGAGAAACCTCCTTAAGCGCTTAGGTGCGTTGACACCCTTCGCGTATTTCAAGTTGTCCCTCCTAATGCTGAATCCACGCTTTTTCACATAGCCGTTATAGAAATCATATGCCTCCTCGTCCGACCTCAACGTCGTGGCCATCACCATCCAATGCCTATTCAGTGAGTCTTGCTGGTATGCATCGTACGCAGTGTCAAAATTGCACTCATCACCATTGGCATCGTCATCGTTTTCACACGGGCCACCAACCTCTCCTTGAAAAAAAATACAAACAACCTTATAAGTCAGTAAGTTGTTGTATGAGGACTATCATATATATTCACTTTGCACTACTTATTTTGGTCGAGCTGTTATTATAAGATGCATCGATATCGTTTTCGCCATTGGCATCATCGAATAAATTCCACTCATATTACCCTTCCACATCCATCTGCGCAATTTTTAAATATGATATGTAAGATTTGATGCGCTTGTCATGTCACTTTAAACTAACCTGCATAATTTTAAACTTACATGGCTACCGCTTTCAGCATATGAATCATCTACATCCATATCATCATCCCCTCCTACCGGCGGAAAGTCAAACAAGTACATGTTAGTGTCATCGCGGATGCTTGTATTTAATATGCTTGAAAACATGAAGACCACTTACATTGCCACTGTAAGACTCATCCAAACTCATGTAATTTTCCCTGCCATGTTCGTCTTCATCCAATGACAATGATTCGTCCTCGCTACCGCCATCGTCACCGTCATATCCGATTTCTGCGTCCATCTATTCATGTTTATATATAATCAAAAATCCATTCAGACAACACGTAACATCGTCACAACTAGAATCCGTTTTTAAATCACTATGCCAGCGGCTCGCATACCTCGTTGCCTTTGTCAGACATGACAATAGCGTTGAGATTGGCCGGAGGCTTCAAGACGAACAGCACGCCGAGCAGACGACGACGGCGGCGTCTGCCCGACCTAGGCGGTTGCCTTCCTCGAGTCGCGCACAATGCGTCGATATTACTGGGTGCTGCCGGCGACTTTATTTCCCCGTCGGCTAGGTACTGCCGGAGATGGCGGCGGCGGAGGTGCGAGAGGCGGCGGCAGAGGCGAGGGGAAAATAAGGTTCGCCTGATCGGGTGTCTTTTTTTTTGCTCAAACCACACAGGTGTACGCAGCGGGCGGGCATACACCGGGCGGGGGGCGGGCGGGCGTACGCAACAGGCCCGTACGGCGGGCGGGTATTCTAATACGCGGTGTGAAATGGCCCCTCTGCCAGATGTGTGTGTGTGGGGGGGGGGGTGGTGTACCGAAGCGCAATCTCATTCCGTAATTTTAAACAGTCTCGATGGACACCCACCCTTGGGAATCTTGTTTTACTTTATTGGGCTGGAAAAATGTTTGGCTTGCAGTGAGTACCAGTAGCAAAGAATAATTCAGACAGTTCAAATAAAAGGCAGAGAGACGACAGAGAGAAAGCAGCCTCCACTCCACTGCGGGGACCAGAGTCTGATGAGCATCTTTGAAAGGACGCAATACATCGGTAGTCTAGGATTTCTTATTCCGTAATTTCAAATAATCTCGGTGGACACCAGCCCTTGGGAATCTCGTTTTACTTTATTGGGGCACCTGCACAAGCAAACGAAACATCGGGTCATTGTTTGACTGAATTTGCGCGAGTCTATACCATTGCCGGCCGCCGAGTGGGTGATTGATAATATTCATCAGGAGTGTTGAACCAACTTGAAATAAACAAGAGAGTACGTAGTACTCCCTCCTTTCCAAAATATAAGGCGCGATTGATTTTTTACGGTCTTTGATGCATAACTTTGACCACTAATATATATCAAAGTATATGGATTGAACATGTATAAATGACATCGTTGTATTTGTTTTGCAAAGCAATTTTATTTCATATGTATGTATAATAATTTTATAGACATATAATACATAAAAAATATAGTCAAAGTTGTGCAACGAAGACCAGAAAAGTCAAACCATGCCTTATATTTTGGGAAGGAGGGAGTACATTATTCGCAAGTTAGATCAGATCTTATAGTAAGAAGGATTGTCAGAGAAATCGTGTCCACCGGTTACATCTACGATCTATATATAAACGGCCTGTGAGGGAACGCACTAGCTTGCTCAACTCTTCACCCGGAGTGAGAAAAATGTTCGCGCGGGACAGACAAGAGACAACCCATTATGTGTGGATGTGGCCTGGTTGGGAGGGTTGAGACGTGACCTTTCAGCCCGTTAGGCACTGATGCGGTCCAATCGGCAACAAGATTTTTTTTTTTTTTTGCGGAAAAAGAGAATTCATTACTTAACCATGGGCATTATTACAATTGTTCTGATACAGCAAATGAATCTCTTGAGGAACAGACCTCAGCCAAACAGCAGTACGAGTGTTATTATGGCCCAACTGGGCAAGGCTATGAGCAATAGAGTTACGATGGCGACGGACCAGGGAAATAGCATGCTCCCTGTCCATGCATAGAAGGCGTTTAATTTCTTCGACCGTGGCTGCAGCGGGTGATCGATCCTGCTCCGTTTGCATAATCGTGCTGGCTGCCACCGTGCAGTCAGTCTCGAGGATAAACGGAGCCTCACTCCACTCCAGAGTGAGCGCAATGCCCTCCAAGCAAGCAGCTAGCTCAGTCTCCAGTGCGTTATTGCATGTGTACAGGAATCTGCACGAAGAAAAGATGGTGTCTCCTTTCTCATTTCGCAGGATCATGCCGGCCCCTCCCATGCCGTCCGCTTCAAAGTAAGCACCGTCAATGTTGAGTTTATTCCACCTAGCAGGCGGCCTCACCCATCCTTCTGGGGGACGCCCGCTGTCCATTGTTGCCTTGTGCTTCTCCTTCCTACATTCGCCTTGATTGTTTGAGGTCACCATCTTCCCTCGCACAATATCCTCGATCGTTGGGGTGTTGCTGGATGGTCAGCAGAGAATTGATGTAGCTGCAAATAAATATCTTCGAAGCTTCGACAGGCGGCGGTGGTTTGTCGTGCGTCATTTCATTCCTCACATGCCATATCCTCCATAGAGTCATCATGATAGGTAGATGTTCATTGGCGTCACAATTATCCAGGAGGTGGAGGAGCCAATCAGGGAATGTGTCAATGGCCTCTTCCACTCCCGGCATTTGGTGTTCTTCGCGCATTTCACGCCACAGATCCACAGCCTTGGGACATCTACAGAAAGCATGGAACGTATCCTTGCGCCCCATCCCACAGATTGAGCAAATGTCAGATTTCGCTAAACTTCGAATAGCTTTATTTTCAAGAGTGGGAAGGGAATTTGTTGCCAATCTTCACGCAAAGACTCGTACCTTAGGAGGAGCAGGGCACCCCCACACTGTCTTCCAGACGACGCGTCGGCCGTCCGGTGCCCTGCTCGTGGCGCACGTCTTCGTGCGGGTTTGCTCGTCGAGGGTGACGAGAATTGGCTCAAAGAAAAAGTTGAGAGCAAGAAAAAGAAGTTCTTGCAATAAAAAAATTCTAATTCTCAAAACCCAAGGTGTCTAATTTTCTTTCTGAAAGGATCTTGGTGGGAGCTGCACCTGCACAAGCAAATAAAAAGTGGGCTCATTGTTTGACTGAGTTTGCT
Organism: Aegilops longissima; assembly: GCA_021605205.1. Classification (NCBI taxonomy): domain Eukaryota; kingdom Viridiplantae; phylum Streptophyta; class Magnoliopsida; order Poales; family Poaceae; genus Aegilops; species Aegilops longissima. Next base: position 71,388 of record JAHIAM010001890.1, read on the forward strand.
CGAGTCTCTATCCCATTGCCGTCTGCAGAGTGGGTGATTGATAATATTAATCGGAGTGGTTGAACCAACTTGAAATATAAAAAAGATAAGTACGTACATTATTTGCAAGTTGGATCTTATATTAAGTACAGTATTGTCAGAGAAATCGTGTCCACCCCACGATTTATTTATTTTTGAGACAAACTCCACGATTTATATATAACATACCTATCGGGGAGCACACTAGCTTGCTCAACTCTTCTCGAACATTCATCGGAAGCGATAAAAATGTTCGCGTGGGGAGGACAGCCCACTATGCCTCGTTGGGAGGGTTGAGAGGTGACCTTTCAGCCCGTTAGGCATGGATGCGGTCCAGTCACGAGCCAGAATTGCCTCAAAAAAGTCTGCAGCGAGAGAAAAAAAATGTTCCTCCAATAAAAAAATATTTAATATTCAAAAAACAAATTTCTGAAGTTTTTCTAAAAGGATCTTGGTGATTTTTGAAGACATTAAAAAATTGTAAACCGGATCAAACAAACAAACCACCGAGAAGAAAATAAGTATATGAACCGGACGATGCGCAAGGCGTCGAAGTAGGCGGGCCCATAAGATACATGATGCGGCCGCTAATTCAACGCAACTAGTGTCGGCCACGGCAAATCCTATCCGCTGGAGCTTTATTAGACGCATTCTGCGTCAAACGGCCACACGATGCACGCACGGAACCCTGATTGGCCGGCCCAACAGTGGGCGCTGTAGCGAGCGCGCCTGTTTGCTTGTACAGTAGCGCTGCGGTGTGAACGTTAAGAAAAAAGGGAAATTTTTGTTTTTGCCATTCTCGTTTTTGCCAATTTTACTTATGCCACTCTAAAATTTGACACTTCATTTTTGCCACTCTTAATTTTGGAAATGTATCAGAAATGTCATTCTGTCAGGTCAAGGCAAGGTTTGACCAAACGAAGCGGGGCAAAGACAATATTGCCCTTGGTTTTTTGTTTTGCTTTTGCCACTACAATTTTCTTAGAAAATTTTAGAGCAACTCCAATGGGGCGACCCATTTCGTCCGCGGCCGTTCGTTTGGGTCGGCGCGGACAGAAAAGGCGGCCCAATGCGCCGACCCGAACGGACGCGCGTCCGTTTTTCGTCCGCGGGCGACCCATTTCCGGCCCAATTTTGAGCCGGATTTGTGTCGCCGCGGACACGAGACGGACGCGCGCGCGCCTACTCCTGTCCCCGGGCCCGCTGGTCTGTGGCACATTGGCCTCCTCTCTCACCCCCGCCAACAAGCAACCCTCGCCCCGCCTCCTCCGTCACTTACCCGCTGCCCATTTTTGCCGGCGACTTCGAGCTGCCGCCGCCTCCACATCCGCCCAGCAACGCCGCCCTGCCTCCCGTCGCCCGCCGTCGCCGTTTTGCTGCCGGGGAGCAAAGTGGTTCCCACCGCCGCTCCCCCACCGCACAGACGCCGGCACCAAGAAGACGCCTCGCCGCCCCTGCCACATCCGACTGGCACGCTCGTCGGATGCCGTCACACTCGTCAGACGCCAGCAGGGCACCTAGCTGGTCTATGGGCGCCGCGTCTCCGCTCGCCGGCCGTCTCCTTCTTCGACGCCTGCAAGGTACGAAAATGGAATCCGCCGACGAGTTGTGTTTCCATAATTTCCTTTGCGACTCCGACGATTCATCGTCCGACGACGAGGAGGCTATATTGGCTGCCGTGTTGGTCCATCACCACCTCAACAGCCAGCGGTCGTTGTTCCGTGGCTCCATTCCGGGCCACCTTCCGGCGTTGAATCGCAACCGAGAGAGCGGACATTTTCTTCTCTGGAAGGACTACGTTGATACAACAAACCCGTTGTTCAAACATCACAAATTTCGCCGTCGGTTCCCTATGAGTAGGCATGTTTTCAACCGTATTAGAGAGGGAGTGGTCGGCTATGATGACTACTTCGAGTGCAAAGAGGATGCCGTCGGCAAGATTGGTTTCTCCTCTTATCAGAAATGCACTGCCGCCATCTGAATGCTTGCATACGGAGTGCCGGTGATCTCATTGACGAGTACGTCCGTATGAGCGAGTCTACATGACTAGAGTCTCTGTATAAGTTCTGCAAGGCTGTGATTGTTGTGTTTGGCCCTGAGTACTTGAGAGAGCCGACAGCTGAAGATACAGCCCGTTTGTTGGCGATGAATGCGAGCAGGGGCTTCCCGGGGATGCTTGGTAGCATAGACTGCATGCGCTGGGAGTGAAAGAACTACCCTTCTGCTTGGCAAGGACAGTATAAGGGACATGTCAGGGATTGCACGGTCATACTAGAGGCCGTGGAGTCTCAAGATCTCTGGATCTGGCACTCTTTCTTTGGCATGGCTGGATCACACAATGATATCAACGTGCTTCAGCGCTCGCCGGTGTTTGCTAGGCTTGCCGAAGGCAACAGCCCACCGGTGAACTTTACTATCAACAGCCACAACTACGACAAAGGGTACTATTTGGGTGACGGTATCTATCCTCAGTGGACCACTATTGTCAAGACAATACTCAACCCTGTCGGAGAGAAAAGGAAAAGATTTGCCCAAGAGCAAGAGAGTGCTAGGAAGGATGTTGAGCGTGCCTTTGGTGTTTTGCAGTCTCGATGGGGCGTCGTTTGGTATCCTGCTAATACTTGGAGCACGCAGAAACTGTAGAAAGTGATGACTGCTTGTGTGATCATGCACAATATGATCGTAGAAGACGAGCGCCCGGAACGTCTGTACGGTCAAGGCTTCCTGTTTCAGGGTGAGAATGTTGTGCCTGAGCATGGAGTAGCGGCAAGATTTGAGCAGTTCACTCAGTTTCATGAAGACATGCGTGATCGGGAAACTCACGTGCAACTGCAAAATGATTTAGTTGAGTATATGTGGACTCATGTTGGCAACCAATAGATGTATCTTCTTTTATTCGTTTGCAAAACTATGTGAAACATTTTTAGTATTTGGCTTGTAAAACTATACTATTTTTTTGGACGGCTAAACTATTTTGCTTGTTAACATTTTCATTTCACATTTTGCTCATGTTTAAATGTAAATCAATGTAAAATTGGGCGGCCAGCCGGCCATGCCTGCACATATGGGTCGGCGCGATGGGCGCGCTGCCGACCTATATGAAAAACAGGGCGGACGCCGGGCGGACGGCCGACCCAAACGGACAAAAAGTGGACGAAATCACCGTCCGTTTGGGTCGGCCCGTTGGAGTTGCTCTTACTGATACCTGATAAACACAGCATATGCGTTGATTCCACTGAGTTCATCTTCTAATAAGAAGAAGAAAATGCAAATAGATAAAGAAGCCGCGCTTCCATTCATACATCTCCGATTCACCACACTTCCACACACATAAATCAGGCGCGCAAGGCACAACACATACATATGCATCTCCATTGGAGGCAGTGCCATGGACGAAGGGGAGTACGTCTCAACCATGGAGAAGAGCAGGAGATGGAGACGACTTGGGCTCATCGACGGTCGCGGGCGCCGCCACCTTGATGCACGGAGCTCGGGAGCACCGCCACACACTGGCAACGAGGCAGATGCGTGTGTTGGAAATATGCCCTAGAGGCAATAATAAAATGGTTATTATTATATTTCATTGTTCATGATAATTGTCTATTGTTCATGCTATAATTGTATTGACCGGAAACCGTAATACTTGTGTGAATACATAGACCACAACATGTCCCTAAAGAGCCTCTAGTTGACTAGCTCGTTGATCAATAGATGGTCATGGTTTCCTGACTATGGACATTGGATGTCATTGATAACGGGATCACATCATTAGGAGAATGATGTGACGGACAAGACCCAATCCTAAGCATAGCACAAGATCGTGTAGTTCGTGTGCTAAAAGCTTTTCTAATGTCAAGTATCATTTCCTGAGACCATGAGATTGTGCAACTCCCGGATACTGTAGGAATGCTTTGGGTGTACCAAACGTCACAACGTAACTGGGTGGCTATAGAGGTATACTACATGTATCTCCAAAAGTGTCTATTGGGTTGGCACGAATCGAGACTGGGATTTGTCACTCCTTATGACGGAGAGGTATCTCTGGGACCACTCGGTAATGCATCATCATTATGAGCTCAATGTGACTAAGTAGTTAGTCACGGGATCATGCATTACGGAACGAGTAAACTGACTTGCCAGTAACGAGATTGAACGAGGTATTGGGATACCCACGATCGAATCTCGGGCAAGTAACGTACCGATTGCCAAAGGGAATTGTATACGTGATTGATTGAATCCCCGACATCGTGGTTCATCCGATGACATTATCCTGGAACATGTGGGAGCCAACATGGGTATCCAGATCCCGCTGTTGGTTATTGGCCAGAGAACGTCTCGGTCATGTCTGCATGATTCCCGAACCCGTAGGGTCTACACATTTAAGGTTCGGTGATGCTACAGTTGTTATGGGAAATAGTATGTGGTTAGCGAAGGTTGTTCGGAGGCCCAGATGAGATCTCGGACGTGACGAGGAACTCTGGAATGGTTCGGAGGTGAAGATCAGTATATTGGACGAAGAGTATTGGAGTCCGAAATTGTTCTGGGGGTACCCGGTGACGACCAGCGTGTCCGAAAGGGGTTTCGAAGGCCCCGACAAGCGTTGGGGGCCTTATGGGCCAAGGGGAGGGGGCACATCAGCCCACTAAGGGGCTGAGCGCCCCTCCCACCCCATCTCACGTAACCTGGAGAGGTTGGGGCGCCTCCCCTAGGGCAGCCACCCCTCCCGGCTTGGGGGGTTCCTAGGGGGTGGGGGCGCCCAAACCCATCTAGGGTTTCCCCTGGCCGCCGCCCCCTCCTCTAGATGGGATCTAGAGGGGTCGGCCCCCTCTCCCCTTCCTCCTATATATAGTGAGGGGGTGGGAGGGCAGCCACACCCTTGCCCTGGCGCAGCCCCTCCCTCCTCATACATCTCCTCCTCCTTCGTAGTGCTTGGCGAAGCTCTGCTGGAGAACCACGAACTCCACCAACTCCATGTCGTCGTGCTGTCGGAGTTCTCCCTCAACTTTTCCTCTCCCCTTGCTGGATCAAGAAGTAGGAGACTTTCCCGGGCTGTACGTGTGTTGAACGCGGAGGCGCCGTCCGTTCGGCGCTAGATCGGATCTTCCACGTTTTGAATCGCCGTGAGTACTACTCCATCAACCGCGTTCTTGTAACGCTTCCACTTAGCGATCTTCAAGGGTATGAATATGCACTCCCTCTCTCTCTCTCGTTGCTAGAATCTCCTAGATTGATCTTGGTGATACGTAGGAAAATTCTGAATTATTACTACGTTCCCCAACAGTGGCATCATGAGCTAGGTCTATGCGTAGATTCTATGCACGAGTAGAACACAAAGTAGTTGTGGGCGATGATTTGTTCAATATGCTTAACGTTACTAGTCCTATCTTGTTTCGACGGTATTGTGGGATGAAGCGGCCCGGGCCAACCTTACACGTACACTTACGTGAGACAGGTTCCACCGACTGACATGCACTTGTTGCATAAGGTGGCTAGCGGGTGCCAGTCTCTCCCACTTTAGTCAGATCGGATTCGATGAAAAGGGTCCTTATGAAGGGTAAATAGCAATTGGCATATTACCGTTGTGGCTTTGCGTAGGTAAGAAATGTTCTTGCTAGAAACCCGTAGCATCCACGTAAAACATGCAACAACAATTATAGGACGTCTGACTTGTTTTTGTAGGGTATGCTATGTGACGTGATATGGCCAAAAGAATGTGATGAATTATATGTGATGTATGAGATTGATCATGTTCTTGTAATAGGAATCACGACTTGCATGTCGATGAGTATGACAACCGGGCAGGAGCCATAGGAGTTGTCTTAATTTATTGTATGACATGCGTGTCATTGAACAACGCCATGTAATTACCTTACTTTATTGCTAACCGTTAGCCGTAGTAGTAGAAGTTATAGTTGGCGAGACAACTTCATAGAGACACGATGATAAAGATCATGTGTCATGCCGGTGACGAAGGTGATCATGCCGCGCTTCAAAGATGGAGATCAAAGGTGCAAGATGATAATGGCCATATCATGTCACTTTATGATTTGCATGTGATGTTTGTCATGTTTACATCTTATTTGCTTAGAACGACGGTAGCATAAATAAGATAATCCCTTACTAAAATTTCAAGAAAATGTTCCCCCTAACTGTGCACCGTTGCGAAAGTTCGTTGTTTCGAAGCACCACGTGATGATCGGGTGTGATAGATTCTAACATTCACATACAATGGGCGTAAGCCAGATTTACACACGCGAAACACTTAGGTTGACTTGACGAGCCTAACATGTACATACATGACCTTGGAACACAAGAGACCGAAAGGTCGAACATGAGTCGTATAGTAGATACGATCAACATGAATATGTTCACCGATGATGACTAGTCCGTCTCACGTGATGATCGGACACGGCCTAGTTGACTCGGATCATGTATCACTTAGATGACTAGAGGGGTGTCTATCTGAATGGGAGTACATTAGATGAACTTAATTATCATGAACATAGTCAAAAGGTCTTTGCAAATTATGTCGTAGCTTGCGCTTTAGTTCTACTATTTTAGATATGTTCCTAGAGAAAATTTAGTTGAAAGTTGATAGTAGCAATTATGCGGACTGGGTCCGTAAACTGAGGATTGTCCTCATTGCTGCGCAGAAGGCTTATGTCCTTAATGCACCGCTCGGTGTGCTAAACCTCGAACATCGTCTATGGATGTTGCGAACATCTGACATACACGTTTTGATGACTACGTGATAGTTCGGTAATGTTAAACGGTTTAGAATTGAGGCGCCGAAGACGGGTTTTTTTTTTGAAACATCGCGGAACATATGAGATGTTCCAAGGGCTGAAATTGGGATTTCAAGCTCGTGCCCATGTCAAGAGGTATGAGACCTCCAACAAGTTTTCTAGCCTACAAACTAAGGGAGAAGAGCTCAATCTTGAGCATGTGCTCAGACTGTCTGAGTACTACAATCACTTGAATCGAGTGGGAGTTAGTCTTCCAGATGAGATAGTGATGTTTCTCCAAAGTCACTGCCACCAAGCTACTAGAGCTTCGTGATGAACTATACCATATCAAGGATAGATATGATGATCCTTGAGCTATTCGCGATGTTTGACACCGTGAAAGTAGAAATCAAGAAGGAGCATCAATTGTTGATGGTTAGTGAAACCACTAGTTTCAAGAAGGGCAAGGGCAAGAAGGGATACTTCATGAAATGGCAAAACAGTTGCTGCTCTAGTGAAGAAACCCAAGGTTGAACCCAATCCCGAGACTAAGTGCTTCTGTAATAAGGGGAACGGTCACTGGAGCAAAATTACCCTAGATACTTGGTAGATAAGAAGGCTGGCAAGGTCGGTAGAAGTGTATTGGATATACATTATATTAATGTGTACTTTACTAGTACTCCTAGTAGCACCATGGTAATAGATACCGGTTCGGTTGCTAAGTGTTAGTAACTCGAAATAAAAGGCTACAGAATAAACGGAGACTAGCTAAAGGCGAGGTGACGTTATGTGTTGGAAGTATTTTCAAGGTTGATGTGATCAAACATCGCACGCTCCCTCTACCATCGGGATCGGTGTTAAACCTAAATAATTGTTATTTGGTGTTTGCGTTGAACATAGACATGATTGGATTATGTCTATTGCAATACGGTTATTCATTTAAGGAGAATAATGGTTACTCTGTTTATTTGAATAATACCTTCAATGGTCTTGCACCTAAAATGAATGGTTTATTGAATCTCGATCATAGTGATACACATGTTCATGCCAAAAGATATAAGATAATGATAGTACCACCTACTTGTGGCACTGCCATTGGAGTCATATTGGTATAAAACGCATGAAGAAGCTCCATGTTGATGTATCTTTTGACTCACTCATTTTTTGAAAAGATTGAGACATGCGAACCATGTCTATTGGTATATACGCATGAAGAAACTCCATGCAGATGGATCGTTTGGACTCACCTGATTTTGAATCACTTGAGACATGCAAATCATACCACATGGGCAAGATGACTGAAATGCCTCATTTTCAGTGAGATGGAACAAGAGAGCTACTTGTTGGAAGTAATACATTTGATGTGTGCAATCCAATGAGTGTTGAGGCACGCAGTGAATATCGTTATACTCTTGCTTCACAGATGAGTTGAGTAGATTCTGAGTATATTTACTTGATGAAACACAAGTCTGAATTATTGAAAGGTTCAAGTAATTTCAGAGTGTAGTTGAAGATCATCGAGACAAGAGAATAAAATGTCTATGATATGATCATAGAGATGAATATCTGAGTTACGAGTTTGGCATACAATTAAGACATTGTGGAAATTGTTTCACAACTAATTCCGCCTGGAACACCACAGTGTGATGGTGTCCGAACATCATAGCTGCACCCTATTGGATATGGTGCATACCATGATGTTTCTTATCGAATTACCACTATCATTTATGGGTTAGGCATTAGAGACAACCACATTCACTTTAAATAGGGCACCACGTAATTCCGTTGAGATGACACTGTATGAACTATGGTTTAGAGAAACCTAGCTAAGCTGTCGTTTCTTGAAAGTTTGGGGCTGCGACGCTTATGTGAAAAATAGGTTTCATCCTGATAAGCTCGAACCCAAAACAGATAAATGGATCTTCATAGGACACCCAAAATAGTTGGGTATACCTCCTATCTCAGACCGGAAGCAAAAGTGATTGTTTCTAGAAAAGGGTCCTTTCTTGAGGAAAGTTTCTCTCGAAAGAATTGAGTGGGAGGATGGTGGAGACTTCATAAGGTTATTGAACCATCACTTCAACCAGTGTGTAGTAGGGCACATGAAGTTGTTCCTGTGGCGCCTACACCAATTAAAGTGGAAGCTGATGATAGTGATCATGAAACTTCGGATCAAGTCACTACCAAACCTCGTAGGTCGACAAGGGCGCGTACTACTTCAGAGTGGTACGTAATCATGTCTTGGAGGTCATGTTGCTAGACAACAATGAACCTACGAGCTATGGAGAAGCGATGGTGGGCCCAGATTCCGACGAATGGCTCAAGGCCATAAAATCCGAGAGAGGATCCATGTATGAAAACAAAGTGTAGACTTTGGAAGAACTACTCGATGGTCGTAAGGCTGTTGGGTACAGATGGATTTCAAAAGGAAGACAGACAATGATGGTAAGTGTCACCATTAAGAAAGCTCGACTTGTCGCTAAGATATTTTCCGACAAGTTCAAGGAGTTGACTACGATGATACTTTCTCACTCGTAGCGATGCTAAGAATCTGTTGGAATTGTATTAGCAGTTACTGCATTATTTATGAAATCTTGCATATAGGATGTCAAAAACCATTGTTTCCTCGACGAGTTGCTTGAGGAAAGGTTGTATGTGATACAACCAGAAGGTTTTGTCAATCCTAAAAGATGCTAACAAGTATGCAAAGCTCCAACAATTCTTCTAAGGACTGGAGTAAGCATCTTGGAGTTGGAATATACGCTTTGATGAGATAATCAAAGATTTTGGGTTTATACAAAGTTTATGAGAAACTTGTATTTCCAAAGAAGTGAGTGGGAGCACTATAGAATTTCTGACAACAATATGTTGTTGACATATTGTTGATCGGAAATGATGTAGAATTACTGGAAAGCATATAGGGTTGTTTGAAAGGCGTTTTTTCAATAAAAAGCATGGATTAAGCTACTTGAACAATGAGCATCAAGATCTATAAGGATAGATAAAAAACGATTAATAGTACTTTCAAATGAACACATACCGTGACAAGATTTTGAAGGAGTTAAAAATAGATCGGCAAAGAAGGAGTTCTTGGTTGTGTTATAAGGTGTGAGTATTGAGTAAGACTCAAGACCTGACCACGGCAGAAGAGAGAGAAAGGACGAAGGTCGTCCCCTATGCTTTAGATGTAGGCTCTATAGTATGCTATGTTGTGTACCGCACCTGAAGTGTGCCGTGCCATGAGTCAGTCAAGGGGTACAAGAGTGATCCAGGAATGGATCACAGGACATCGGTCAAATTTATCCTTAGTAACTAGTGGACTAAGGAATTTTCTCGATTATGGAGGTGGGAAAAGAGTTCGTCGTAAAGGGTTACGCCGATGCAAACTTTGACACTAATCTGGATGACTCTGAGTAGTAGACCGGATTCATATAGTAGAGCAGTTATTTGGAATAGTTCCAAATAGCGTGGTAGCT